>PVIH01006319.1:0-112540 GCA_004025045.1 Sigmodon hispidus | reverse complement strand
TGTGTGTGTGTATGTGTGTGTATGTGTGTGTATGTGTGTGTGTATGTGTGTGTGTGTATGTGTATGTATTTCAGAGAGAGAGAGAACAGGGACAAAATGGAAGCTTTCAAATTCTGAAATATTTATAGGGTTGATTTAGATCTTGTGTATGTTAAAGGAATCAACAGATATTTTGGCTGCTAAGGGGTGAATAATAATTTGCAATTAATTTTTCTTTTCTTAAGCCATGGCTATTTTAAACTTTTCTCCCACTCTCTCATAAGAGACAGATAGACACCCACACCCACCCCAGTCTGTTGAGCACGTCTCACAGGGAAGTTCAACAAAAGAGTCGCTATTGTCACTGTCCCAGCCGGCAGCAGTGCAGCTGAGGGTCAGTTGCTATTTCTATTTTAAACCTTGATTTTTGCGAAGTTTGTCTTTTGACTGTTCTCATTCTAATCAGTCTTCGTTGGAGGATCTGCTCTACTCCAGACTGTGAGGACAGAAGAAGATAAACTGAGGGGAGGATTAAACCAAAGCTCTGCACTGCTAGAGTCCTCTCTCTCTCTGTCTTTGAGAGAGACAGAGACAAAGAGAGGCAGAGAGACAGAGATATAGAAAGAGAGAGAGAGAAGCCCAGTGACATGGGCCTGGAATTTCAGCGTTCAGGAGGTTGGAGCAGGAAAATCAAGAGACTTATGTTAACAGGACTGAGCTTCATAGGCCTTTACAGTTCCAGGCTGGCCTGGGCTACTTGATGAGGCACTACCTCAAACATCCAAGGCTGCCATTGGAGTGTCTTGGTAAAGTGCCATTTATCACAAAAGTTTCTTCTTTTGATAATATTTGAGCTTTGCTGTGAGTTCGTGGCTTCTTCAGGCTACTGCTTCAGCAGTGTGGCTTCTGTGCCCAGGCCTGATGTCCACTGCAGACACAGTGACAGTCTCTCTAACCTCCTGAGGTGTTTCACCCTTGGGTCTAACGCCCCGGGTGGCCAGATTCTCAGGAGACCCTGCTGCCTGCTTTTCAACTTGGCTTGTTGATATCTTGACCAGCTCCGGTGCCATTTTGCCTCTGCAGTCCCACCTCCTGCAACTCAGGTGACTTTTCCTCTGTTTGTTTTCTTTGCTCCACATAACATCTGTCATTCTGCTTTGGTTTAGAAACATCTGCACGGCCTTGTCCCTCCTGCTATGACAAGCTTAATGGGGGCTGGGCCCAAATGTGGGAGACTTTAGCACAGCCCTTACCTTCCCTGGCACAGAAATGGGTCGTTACTGGGGGTCACACGGGAGGAAGGGGCGCCTAGATATGCCTCCCTTCAGGTTTTCTGAGCTCTATACTTAGGGCTTGACATGTACAAGAAACGGAAAGGGGCAGGCAAAGAAGAGATAGCCTTGGCAATGTAGCCAAGAAATCCAAATAGCCTTCTTTTCTTTTCCTTTGGTCTTATCTGGGAGCACCTGCCTCTTGGGCCGATGCCCTATTCTGCAGAGCTCATAAGGGTTCCTATGTCACTGGGTGGGGAGAAGATTCCAGTGTGCACTGCCTCATCTCCATCCCCGAAGACCGGAGTTACAGCCAGCAGGGTGGAACTGTGTAAGAAGACCAGAGAGTCTTCCTGTGGTTTGGACCCAGTCGTGGTTTCCCCAAGGGAACGGTTGGCATGTGTTTAATTATTCATTGGTATTTCTCATCTGTATCTCCCTGCTCTCTGATTGTTTTGTCTTTGCCTAAAAAATATTTATTTGAAATTCTGTGATCAAAGACTGCAAAAACAAAATAGAGCAGGATATTAAAATGAGAAAAAAAATTTAAGGAGGTTGGAATGTCAAGATCATTTTTATTAGAAAAGTTTACAAGATGAAGCCACAAATTATTTACGTAAACGTCGTATTTCAAGCACAAGGCTCCCAGCCACATTTCTGGTGAGTGATGCTGACTGGTATAACCTGGATTTAAACACCTTTACTTAAGGCAGGAAAAAAAAATATTTTAATTAAAATTAATGGATTTTTTTTTCTTGATCATATTTTAACACACACACACATACACACTCACATCTGTGCTCAGAATTGATAAAGAAAGTCCTCTGGTTAAATAATCCACTTTTGTCTGACAGCGGAATCGGCTATAGAGGTGCAAATGTGCAGAAAGCTATTTGGAAATGCATCCGAGTACTTGTCAGGTTTTATTATGCAGGAAGGTGTCATGTTTGTTACGAAGCTGAGTGCAGATGGCAGAGTGGAAGAAATGGATCACTAATTTTAACAATGATTAATGAACAGAGATAGAAAATGAATTACATTGGACTATCGGAGGCAAGAAATATTTTTGTGAAATTTTTTGAGTCATCTGCCGTGCTGTTCTCTGCAAATTATTTTCAGAAATTCTATATGTTGTCAACAGTTGACTGCATTTTCCATTACTGTCTATTTCTGTTCTTAAGTACTTTTGTGTTATTAGAGATACATAATTTCAAAATACCAATACATTCCTGATTACTTAGAGAAAATATATGTAGCAGTGTGACTGTGCCTTAGACGCAAGCCATAAAAGTCCTGTTTTATAATAATCTTTCATTCTTCCTCATTTTATCACTACATTAGGGATGTTTGATAAAAAGAGAAAGGGAGGGCTGGGGGCACCAGCACATGCAGAAAAAAAAAAAAACAAAAAAAAACAGCACAGGTAGCAATGCAAATGGGGTCCAGAGGCTTCATTGTGGTCCTCAGCTCCCACATACCCTGCCTCTCTTTGTGTCCTCTGCCTGTCATTGTGGGAAGCATGGTAGAGATAGATCCATGTTCTGGCTCTGGCTCTGATGACCCATTGTGTCTTGGCTTCTGCAGGTGAACCTAACAATCTCATGTAAATACAGGAAGTCACTGCCAGTCTTGACGTTGTTGGGCAATGTTTTTCTTGGATAGACTTGAATTCAGTTTCTCAGTTCCAATGACCCAGTGTTGATTTTTATAATATTTTGTATTTTTAATTTTAGCTGTCATGAGATAGCCTCTTGATAGGCACCCTAAACTTGGAACTCACCATGTAGATCTTGTGACCATCTCATCTCAGCCTACTGAGTGGGGGGATTATAGGTGTGTACCACCATACCTGCTGGCATCATTTTATAATTCTACGCTTTTCTTTTTCAGCATCACCAGCAGTTGTGTTGTGTTGTCCGTGTGTGTGTGTGTGTGTGTGTACCAGCAAATGAATTTTGCTTATTTGGTTCTGATACCCATTTTGACAGACGATATCTCTGTAATTATGTAGGTACTGAACTTCTTCTTTTCTCTCTCCCATCCTTCACCCCATCTCTACCCCCTTGGCTCTCCTTCGTTCTCTTTGCTTTGCATCCTCTGTTCTCCCTAACACCGAGAAGATATTACCCATCTTAAATTTATTGGTTTCAAGTCTTAATTTTTTCAAGATCCTTTGCAACTGATAACTGGTCAACTAGTAATCAGCACTTTACCGTGTCTCTGTCACAGCTCAGGTTTTCAATGCTAGCCCTGCTCTCATCCGGACTACTTAGGAGGGGCTTATTATGTTCACTGCAAAACTGTACATACAGAATGGTGCGGCTCTGCTGTGGTTTTGACAGCCCCAGCCCTTTTCTAGAGGGACTTTTAAGTTCAAGAGGGCAGGGAACTGTTGACCCTCCCATGAGGCTGGCTGCCCTGGGTCTGGCTTTTGCAGGCAGCAAAGCTGCCTCCCTGGGGAGCTGCCTGGTGTTGGAACAAACTTGAACACTCAGAAAGGACTTTCTTCTCCTGCAAGCCGGGAGCTTCCCCAGTTTGACTGTTTTATTTACGCTCTTGACCTGTAAAAACAAGCCGGCTGTTTAAAAAGTACTTCCCATGATTAGAGTACTTGGTGGGAATAGATTGCAGATGAAGAGGACATTCCTCATCCCTCCTGCTCCAAGTGTTGGGGGAACTTTTCTTCTTGAGGAAGGCCCTGGTGTGAGGGTGTGAGTTGGGGCTCCCCTATCTCACTGGCCTTGGGGTCTCCAAGAGAGGACTCATCTCTCTACTCCTTTGCTCCTGGGTGCTGGAGTCAGCCTAGTGGGCATGTATAACACATTTGCAAATGTTTCTAAGTCAAATGGTGTGCATATAATTATGATCCTGATAGGAAACACTTAGAAAAAACACTGAAGGAAGCAACACGGGACTCCTGCTCAGGTTACAAGGCATATGCTGAGCATGAGGGAACAGGCAGCCTGTCCTGAGCAAGGCGGAAGGGTGCTCCAGGAAGGCAACTTAGAACGTGATTCTAGGCAAAGTGTGGCTGTTTGTGTCTCTCTTTCAGCGAGGCTCTTGAATCCCGGTAATGCTGGGAATTGCCCAAGAAGCATAGCCTCCTGAACCTTGAGCACTGAGCACAGGGTCATATGAAGTGGGTGACCAGAGGGGACCTGTTGAACTATGGGACTTATGGAAGGTTCCAGGTATGCACAGATTGGTGGGGACACTGGTTGCTTCCAGTTTAATTTAATGGTATAGGATAGGGAAGGTAGATGGGGAGATTGAGAGAGAAAGAGAAGGAGAGAGACCCACTGGGCAGAGCCCTCAAGTGATTTAGCCTCTCTGTTTGGAGGTGGGTTGCTTCGGAGGTGGTAGGTCTGTAGGAATCACTTGTGGATACCCCAGCTTAGATATTTGGATCTGAATGAATAACATTTTACTGGAGTTTCATTCTTTCGTGGAATATGGGTTTCTTTTGGCTAGTTAGCTAGGGCATGGGAGTGTCTGTGTGCATCTGGCTCGAAACATTTGTTGGTCCTCTGCTTTTAACTGTCCTGAAGATGCCACAGCCTGAGGTCTGTGGCTTGGCATTCAACACACCAGTCATAGAAGTGGCTCATATCCACATTGTGACAGGTCAGGAGTAGGAAGTAAGTCCATTTCTAGTAGGTTCTGGTTTTCAGAGAAAGCATTGTTTATTTTCCATAGTCATTATCTTCTACTTTCCTGGTTTGGGTGGGATTACCTCTGATCTAACTCATGAAGTTGGAATTGAAGAGTATAGTGGTCTTGAAAAATGTATAAAAAGCATTTTTTTTTAAGAAAAAAATTAATCAAGCCAACATGAAGGGACTCATCTTGCCTCTTCATTTGGTCACAGTTCAGTCATTAGCACTTTCAAGATCTGCACATTGGACTTGGTGCCACCAATGTGTATAAGTACAAGGCTCACCTGCCTTGATTCTTCAGGGACACAATCTCCAGGCATGCCCTCTCTGCGTCCCTTCTCTGCGTGCTAACCCCAGAGTGAGTATATGAAGTTAAGGACAAGCCACACAACAATAACACTATGGTTCACAGCATGAGCTGGAGAATATTCAAGATGTCTGTCATCCCTTACCTTAGGTAAATAACTGATTGACCTTTCTGGGGCTCTGATACTTTACTAATCAGAACCTGAAATCTGTATAACAACACTTCATTTACTTGATAGACAAAAGAACAATTGCAGTTGAAGTAATGTGATTTCTAAATAGACACTGCCTGTCAAAAATAAATGCATTAGAACTAAAATGTAGCTCAAGGAGACAATTAGCAAACAGAGGTGACACCGTAAACAGGTGCACCCATTATTCCCAAAGCTTGTGGCAGTATATTCGCGTCTTTTAGAGTGATAGAGGATCATGTGACGGTTTGGTGAATTATCTATCGGTATCATCTGACTGATGAAGCCCGCTGCTGTAGCAGAGCATTTAAAAACGCATCTCACAAATTACATGGTAGCCGGGAAAAAATGCAGCCTTTAAAAAAAAAGAACAATGCTTTGCCAAAGCTATGTGTTAGCATGCATAATTTTTTTCTTTGAAAGGATGGAGACCGTTTTATTATGCTGGGGTATACAGTCGGCTAAGGTTGTGCAAATTCATTACAGTGTTTGTGAATGTATAAAACATTTCCATTCTGATTGTAGTGACATTGGATTTTTTAAAAATATAATATTCTGTTTCTGGAACATCTGCCATCTCTTGTTACCTGTGGGCAGAGGAGAAAGAATAGACCACTTCTAGGAATGTTTATAAAATCTTTACTACAATGGAAAAGCTTGAGAGGTGACAGGAGACATTTTCTCTCCTCTAAGCTGTTGGATTTTATAAAATCCTGGGACGAGAAGTTTACCTGGACACAAGCAAAGGAAACTGACTGTTAGCTGCCCAAATCCAAGCTAGAAAGGGGGCCTTTTCATTCTCATTCATCTTCACTGCTGTGTGGGCACACTCCCAATGAGCATCTTTCTGGAATCTCCTTCTTTTCTCCTCCTCCTCCTCCTCTTCCTCCTTCTCCTCCTCCTTTACATCTTGTCATCTCTTATTTTGCTAAGGCATGAAGGATGCTTAATGGAGCTATAGTTTTGACAGTTATGATCCTTTCGTTACTATAAGATCATAGAAATGCAGCATGAAACACTCTCTGTGACCTCCACGTGGGTCTGCCCTTGACTTTTCTCAGCCTTCTCCAGAACAGTCCAGATCCAGAAGCAAATTTAATGTGAATCTAGAGGTGAAAACAATTACTAGACACCAGGATTTCAGCTATATTGTAAGCCCAGCTGAGAAAAGAGAGCAATACAACCGTCTCTTCTAATGTTTTCTGTATCTGCACAATCCTGTGGTCCCTATCTGGCCCCTCCTCATTCCCAAGATTTCCCAAGACTCCCTTGTTTTGGTGATCAAGAAGTGAGGATGGGTCTTGGGAGACTATTCGTGCTGAGGAATATCTGTTTCAGGCCATCACACAGGAAAGGCTAGCCTTCCCTCAGGGACACAGGTCTATTCATTTTCTTTCAATGGTCTTAAGAACAGGCTCAGAGGTTTAAGAATACTTGCTGCTCCTGAAAAAAATGGAGATGAGTAGTGCACAGCCACCTGTAACTCCAGCTTCAGAAATCCAATGGCAGCTTCTGGCCATCATGGGCACTGCACTCATACACACGCCACATGCACACGCACGCACACACACACACACACACACACACACACACACACACACACTTATGGATGCATGCACACACACTTTAAAAATAGTAGAAGTCCTCAAAAATGACTACACCCATGTTGTCCCAAGCAAGGACCTGGCTGAGTGATGTCCCTAGTCTTTGGGATCTGTGTCTAGGACTGAGCACTCATCCTGGATTTCTGCTCAAGCAGCTTCAGCTGGACACTTTGCCTATCGTTCATCAGAGGACTGACAGTCAGAAGCTTATGTGAGGGGCCCCATACCTCTAAGCACCTAGACGAGTTTCCAATGGTCAGCAGTTGGAATGCCCCAGGCAGGAGGGGAAGATAGAAAAGATACAATGCTTTTTATAGTTGTGGACTTCCTTCACCGTCTCCTCCTCCTCTTTTTCTCTCTCCTTTCTTCCTTTCTTTCCTTCTTTCCTCCCTCTCTCCCTCCCTCCTTTCTTCCTTCTTTTTTTGAGATAGGGTCATATTATGTTGATCAAGCTGGCCTCAGAGTCACAAAAATATGCCTGCACCTGCCTCTTGAATTTAAAGGTGGGGTTAAAGGTGCTCACATGTGGTGCCTTCCATTTTTAAATTTGTGTATTTATTTGAAGATTTATTTAGCTTTATTTCATGTGTGCATGTGCTCTGCATGTATATTTGTGCACCTTGTATATGTAGTACCCAATGAGGCCAGAAGAAGATGTTGAATCCCCTGGGACTGGAGTCACAGACAGCTATGAGCCACTGTGTGGGTATTGGGAGCCAAATATAGGTCCTCCAGAAGAACGCCAGTGCCTTTGACTATTTCTCCAAGCCACTTGCTCACTTTCTTTTTAAGTCAAAAGATGATCTTAGAGAACTTTGTGTCTACAGTAAAGTGAACAGAAGGTATAGAGAATTGCTAAATACTTCTTCTACACAACTCCCCCATTAACATTTTGGGTTAGTATGACACATTTGTTATGACTGATGAACAAATTTATAATATAATTTATATTTAATTATTAGTTGTATCTATTTACTCCCTCTGTGTGTGCATGTGTGTGTGTGTGTGTATGTGTGTCTGTGTGTCTTGTGTATGTGTGTATAGAGGGGAACTTGTGTGAATACATTTTCTCCTTCCCGTGTGTGGCTTCTGGGGATTAAACTCAGGTCTCCAGACTTGCTGGCAAGTCCTTTTAACCATTAAGCCCTCACACCTGCCCCACTGTGTATTTTTCTTTTTTTTACTTTTACTTAATATGTGCCTTAATTGTTCATGGTTAGTGTACATATTTATAGAATCCAGTGTGGCATTTTAGTTTGACATATTTTGGACAAAGGTCATATCAGGATGTCAGGCATGTCTGTCACCTCAGACAGATATCATTCCTGTTAGGGACATTCAGAGTCTTCCCTGTTAGTTATTGGTACATTGTCTCTAACTGAAGTTTGTGGTTTACTCCATGGTGGATGTATTTGTATTGTAGGATACATTCTCAGGGCTTTGAACTATACAGAGGGACACATATCATAGGTACAATGTAAATAGTTTTGCTGCCCTAAAAGTTTGTGTGTTCCCTCATCCCTCCTCCATTCCTGAACCCGTGATAGCCATTGGCTGTCTTGTTTTGTGTAACTGGGTGACTCATTTTTTTTTTCTTTTCTATTTTAGACAAGGTCTCTATATCCCAGGCAGGATTTGACCTCAACTTCTTCAACCCCTTAGCCTCCCAAACTACCACGGGTTTTAAGATTGACTTCTTTTATGTACAAATATGCATTTAAACTATCTCCATATATTTTTTAACCCAGCAGCTCATTTCTTTTTACTATTAAATAATGTTTCACTGTATGGACTTACCACAGTATGTCGATTCACCACACTGTAGAATATCTTGGCTGCTTCTAGGATTTGGCAATGGTGTTGAAGATGATTCCATTATGTAGATGCTCTGCTCTAGCATTTGTGAGCATTCCTTGTATGGGTATACATCTGAACTTCTTTATAAGCAACAAGGAACATGGCGGCTTGCTTGTATTGTGAGGCTATATTTAGCTCTGTAAGAAACTGCCAAACTGTCTTCTAAAGTGGCTGTGCCATTTTACATTCTCATCAGCAGCGAACAAGAAACCCTGTGGCTTCTCATCCTTGCCATCCTTTGGTGTGATCACTGCGCTGGATTTCAGCCACCGCAATAATTGTGTAGAAGGACCGATTTCAGTTTCACTTCGAAAGTCTCTAATGACATGGGGTGTGGAGCTTCTTTTACTTAGATTATCTCTACCTTTCTCTTCCCTTCTTCCCTCTCCCCCTCCCTCATTTCTTCTCTCCCTTTCTCTCTTCCCCTCTTTCTTAGGCAAGGTCTCATCATATAGCCAAGGGCGGCCTAGAACTTACTATATAGCCGAGGCTGGCTTCAAATTCATGATGATTTTCCTGCCTTGGCCTCAAGTGCTGGGGTTACAGGTGTGAGTCATTCTGTTCCAGGTTTTTCTGGTCAGGTGTTGGTTTAAATCTTTTGCCCATTTTTTTAATCAATTTTTTTTTTTTGCTTTTTTTTTTTTTCGGGAATACTCTATATATCTGTCTGTCGCATTGCTGTTTATTGGGAATCTCTAGAGTCTTTCTTGGTGGGGTTCATCTTGCTGGTTCAGTAGCTCTTTCTCCTTTGCCTGTTCCAAAACTCAGCTTTTTCAGCCTGTGTCTTGTATTCAGTGCAGCAGTACCTGTTTGTACTTGTGACTTCAGGTTTAGAGAATATGCAGGCAAAATAGCCATATTACATTTTTTTTTTAAAAAAAAACAAAGACACCAATGAAGTATGTTTTAAGCGTGTGTGTATGTGTATGTGTGTGTGTGTGCATCCATGTGTGTACATGTTCACAAACATGATCCGCAGGAAACACCCAGTGCACCCAAATAGCCCTATCACTTCTACAGGGCAGAGGGATTATGGGTTAGCACTCTTTTCCTACTTGTAATATTTCACATGTTCTGAACTTTCCACCAATGAGCTCAGTAAAAAATAAAAAAATAAGTAAAATAAAAGTAAGAAATAAGTGAGCTACAACACAGAGTCTTTTCACTATAGAGAAAAGACCAAGATGGTCCAATCAAAACTTATGGAGGTTTTGTTTGGCCTCAGAACTCCAAGATCAGCTGACATAAAAAACCTGCCTCAGCCTACAAATCAATTTTTACCATGGTCCAATTCAACCCATGACCAAAATAGTCTTATTTTTCTTTCTTCTCCTCCCTCCCTTCTCTCTTCCCCTCTACCCTCTTTTCTAAGCTTTGATGTGCCCAGGGGTGAGTGTTCTAACAGCCACCCTGAAACAGAACAAAATAAAGCCGGTAGCATTGATGGGAAGGCTGTATTCTGTTTAATTCCACGTACCCCAATATTATTTACTGTACAAAAAATATGACTACTATCAATAAGCTCAGGACAGCATGTGCTTGTAACCCTAGTACTGGGGAGACAGAGGTTGGAGAATTGGGATTTCAAGGTCAGCCTGGATGACATAGAGAAACCACGGCTTGAGACAACAATGGCAAGGAAAAGAATGGGATGCTCTACATTTATCAAAGTGTGGCCTGCTTCTTGGGCCTGACTCGCTTCTCACTGGCTGTATTTTGAGTGCTCAATAGCCACGCTTGGCTAGAGGCTCCCCAACCAGATAGTCTAGGCCTGTGTGACTGCACAGCGTTGGTCATTCTGTGACTGCACAGAATCTGTGAGTGGCAGCAGCCTGTGAGAAGTGTAGGTGTGCAGGCCACTGTGCTTTCCTGCTCTTCTGCACCTCTGTTAGGGAAGTCTGCTGCTGAACCAACTGTGTGGTATACCGATGCTATGACAGAAGTGCTTCTGTTCTGGGGACAGCCTGTCAGAAAGCATCACACATTTCCCAGCTTTTTATTTTGTACCCATGTCTGTTGGCATTTCATCTTATTGGGTCCTGAGTTAACATGGGGTTTATCCTCTTGCAGTAGCATGGAGATAGGAGCGAGACATAACTACTTTGTGTTTTCTTGTTAGGAGTGGTAGAAGACAGAGGTCAGGCAGGACAGAGAGATACTGGGCCAGCTGATGCTCAGGTTGAGCCTACCAAGGCCTGGCTCTCAAGGAATCAGCACTCACATCCTGGATGTCTGTGCTACTTGATGCCCATGGTTTTCGTGCCCCTCTAGGAAACACATGACTCAGTTTGTATTCTTATGGGATCGGTTCTTCTCTACTTTGCCTTCATCATACTTAACCCCTAGAAATGAGGACTAGGAGCCTATTGATGCCGAGGACTGTGCCTGCCCCAGGTTGCAGGCACAAGTCATCAGGTACCTTTGAGTGCAGAGGCCATGCCCTCCCCTGCCATGGGGCTCTTCTTGGCCCAGGTTATCTTATGCAAGTTTACACTCCAGCTCTTCTACTAAGAGTGCTGTTAAACTGAACACTCTGCTTTATGGCTAGTTTCTTAGTTTCCTATTCTCAGATGCTCATTGGTAACAGTGCCCACGACACAGGATTGCTGCCAGGGTGAACAAGGTCAGAAGTGATGAATTTTGGAACTCTGAGAGCATGGTAAATGACAATAAACATTAGCTAATACTCACTTTGAGTTTGGTCAAGGTGCAAATTTCTTCAGAACACAAAGACTCTCTCTCTCTCTCTTTCTCTCTCTCTCTGTGACTTACAGATGTTCTGGCTGCTTTCTGGACTATCATTCTTAGTGTTTCAGCACTCTTAACTCCTACTCTATCAGCAAAGCTGGGTCCCAGCATGGCTATTTCCCCCCCCCATGCCACCCCTCCCCCAACAGACACTATCCCTCTTCTTTTTCCTGCAGGCCTATTTTGACTATGAATTAATTGTAGGTTGGGAAACTCACAAGCCATAATCAAAACCAATAAACATCAAAAGGCCAGGGGGACGAGGCCCCCAGGGGTGTACAGGGGGTTTAGTGGGGGCTTTTGGTGGCTGCTCAGTGAGGTGGTGGGGACTTTCTATGTATCTTCAAAGGTGACATCAAGTATTCCAGATGGTCATTCAGGAGCTCCAATATGTAAACAAACTTTTGGAACTCTGGGGGAAAGGTAATAGGTTTCTAAATCAGCTGTTTTTTATCTTTGACCAGCAAGCAGGGACTGGGCAGAACTAAGAATAAAATGTGGTCTTTCTCAGCAAGGGTTAATAATCAATGTAGATCGCCTAACAAAGGCAAGGCTGCTGTATTATACTGGGAAAGTTTTTTTTTTTTTTTTCTTAACTGTCAGTGAAGCAGTACTAATTATTACTCCAGTGTAAATGAGGTCATTTCCTATTAAGAGAACAAAATGCTCAGGCTCGCCTTGCCAATTCATACCAACTATTTTTCACACATACTCAGCTTTTTACATTTTTTTTTAAAGTTTTGATAAAATCCATTCATTTGTATTAGAAAAGTGTAAACCGCCGCAATAATAGTTACCCATGATTACCCCAGATGAGCTTTTGTAATATGTGGGATGTTTGAATACCATGTGTTAGCCATGCAACAATTAGACAGTTGAATGGATCTTTAAAACAATCAGATACTTTTATCTCACTGCTTAAAAAAAAAAAAACAAAACACAAAAAACCATTCCTTGGATGTGTACCGTTAAACTGTAAATTCTGGGGAACACGATGCTTGTGTCACGAGGAGAACTTTCGGATGTGTGTTGATCAAGGACAAAAAGACATCCAAATATCTTATCTGCATGTTTTCATTTTTTTATGCAAAAAGATTTAAGGAATATTGTAGCAAACAAAGGGTAATTGTTTTAGCCCAGATGTTGCTTTTGCACAACAAGCAGGTTACAATGTTCCCACAGAGCTGATGAGCCCAATCAGGGAAATGATTAAAAATTGATTTTGTCCCTGTAATTACAGTATGTAAACTACTTAGCTTGGATTGCAAAGGAAGTGATTTTCTAATTACGTATATACTCTGGTGTCTAATGATTGGTTTTTTGAAGTAATGAAGAGAGAGCACTAACGACTCCTTGGTGCTCTGTTGTTAAAGAAAGACCATCTTTAGAGTAAGCAGCAGCAGACAAAGAGTTTAAATTGAATTTTCAACACTGTTAACGTGCACATGGGCTTGTTTATTAAAGAGACAGGGGCGCAATTTGATTGGCTCCAAGCAGCGTGGCTTTTCTTATGCTAGAGCATGTGAAAACACATGTACTGGCAGGCAGGAGTGTGTTGAGGGGTTCTGTCACTTATTTCTGAATGTCACAGTGTCTGGGCTCATGGTAACAGTGCCCACGACACAGGACCCTTTAGTGTCCTAGGGTCTCATGTTGCTGAGAGGTTCTGATTTCTGTGTCTTCTGAAAGTTTTAGATTGAACAAGTATCAAATGGCATCTCAATCAATTACTTTTGTTTTAAAATGAGAACAGAGATTGTCCTAGGCAGTATGTTTTTTTTAACTGCCTTGTAAGTGGCTGGTTTCTGCTCAGGAGTTGATGCCTGCACCATCCCAATATGTAGGTAAACCACCTGTTTAAAGGCCTGGCTACACAAGTACAGCTGTGGGACGCCTGGACTTTTAGATGTTTCCATTGGAGTCCTACAGTGATGATCGGCACTGAGACACCATGGCTATTGAATGATAGCTCTTTTGGGCAGGGTAGCAGTTAGAAGACAGAGGATGACTATTCTTTTTGGGTGCATGCTGTGAAAGGGGGTATGCAGCTCATGGTGAACCTGCTATGAGAGCCTTGAGGACCTCACTTTCACCAGGTTCAGGTGTACACTTTTCACTCTGGTTCCGTCTTCATAGGCTGACATGGTACTTGATGTCATAGTGTGTGTGTATCTCTCTGTGTGTTTATGTGTAGGGTCTATTAACATGTCAGGATCGACTTTAGTTATCATTCCTTAGGCATCACCCTTGTTGTTTTTCTGAGGCAGGGTGTCTCATGGGCCTGCAAGTCTCTAAATACATTAGGGGAACTGGCTAGCAGGCTTCAGGTCTCTCCTTTGCTGCCTTCCCAGTTCTGAGATTGCAATTGTTTTCTGCGATGACACTTTCTCCTCCTTTTCTTCTTTTTCTGTGTGGATTATGATGGTCAAACTCGGGTTTTCATTCTTTCAAGGCAAGTTCTTTATCAATGGAGCTATCCCCAGCTCTGAAGAGAGAGTATGTTTATAGTTACCAGGTCAGGAGGTAGAGGAGAGTGCAGGACCATTGGCCATAGTCTCGGTGGCTAAGCCTGACAGGTGATACAAAGTTAGGGTTGGCCTTGAGTAACTGAAGTAGGCTCAGGGCATGGTGGGTGTCTAGCTTGAGTAACTGAAGTAGGCCCAAGGCATGGTGGGTGTCTAGTTTGGTTCCTATCTCTGCATGATTGGAGGAAGGACAGTGGCCTGAGCATAAGGCTGCAAGAGAGCCTGGTGGAAGTTTGCTTGCTGTGGGGCAGAAACTTGGAGACAATCATTCCCCATCTCCAGGAACTGATTACTCATGGGTTGAGCATCCTCCAGGTCAACAGAGTCCCCATGTGTTACACATGGGCACCACACAGCTCAGATTGGGTTCTAGAAGAAGGCTTGGCAGAAAGCTGGTCCCCATTGTGATGGGCCCAGAAAGGCCTGGATGTCCCTGGGTTCCTTCCATCCTCAGTCCTATGGCTTTCCTTCCTTGCTACAGTCCACTTGCTCATCTGCACAACAGCAACTCTATCCTACTGGGCTCCTGATACTTCTCTTTGCCAGCACTGGAGTACTTCTCGCCCACTGCACACCCAGGCATTGCTTCAAACCTTCCAATGGCTCAGGACAAATGCAAATTTCCTACTGTGGCTTCCAAAATGTGTGGCTAACAATCGGGCACCTTCTCCCATGTTCCTCCCCACAGTCCATGTCTCATCACACATGTGTTCTATTGCTCCTTGACATCTCCTTCTGACCCCAGGCCCTTTAGACTCGCTGTTTGCTCTTCAGGTAAAGGGAACCTCCAGATTTTCACAAGACTTCTTCCCTTGCTTGGTTTTGACACCACTTACCTGTGACTGCCTTAGAGAGACCTCTGAACAATTCATCAAAGATCGTCTCCGTTGGTGTCTTTTGCTTTGGTTTTTATTTCTTTTTGATGACATTATATTTTACTTTCCTCTTTTTTAAAATGTAAACTTGGATCTGCTGTGAAGACACAGGCGGACGCCCTCATTGGTGCTGTTTGTCCACAGTATAGACACTTGCCAGACACCCAGGAGGCTCTTGTCTGAGATGGTAGAGTGGGTGGCTCTCGCTCTAGGCCTGTCTTGCTGAAAGTTTCTTGATTTAGCCGTGGCTTTTTAGAAGCTCTTCTGTGATTGATTTTTGAGGCTGGCCTGGAATTTGCCATCCTCCTGGCTCACCTTCTGAGTGCTGGGATTACAGGTATACTACTACCATATTTGGCTTCCTGTTAGAATCTTTCAGGAACAATTGTCATTCAGAACCCTATTTGTTCCCTTTTCCAGAATTCTCTAAAACAACAAACAAACAAACAAGTAGCCCATCTTTTTCAGAGTTTAAGATGGAAGTCAGGTATACTGTGAGCTGGCTCAGTCCTTGAATGCTGGGCCCCAAGGAGGTTTGGGTGCTCGGTAAGGCCTTTGATGTGGTCTGGGGAAGGTGCTCTGCTTGTAAGGGATAGAACCTTTATCTCAGTAGCACATTTGCAGGGAGTCCCATTGGACAGAAGATGTTGGCAATCTGAAGACAGGCTCATGGGCACATATATAGATATATCCTTTCTTGAGTTCATCAATCAGATCCTTCTATGAGTTCAAGGCTGCAGACATCCATCTGGCAATCTAAACACCTCCTTCCCACCTCAGGAAGCCAGTGACAGATTCTCTGCTTTCACTTTCTACTGGCCTGACCTGATAGAACTGGCCCCTTCAGGAGCAAATTGCCCCCTCCCACATTTTTGGTGGGCAGAGGTGCCAGATTAGAGCTTGCTGGTGGGCACCTTCAGCAGCACCTGGCAGTATGCAGGGCAGACATGCTTGTGGGCAGAATTCCCAGGAACTGGATGCAAAGGTCCGAGGTTTGAAGGCACAGCTACCTGGACCATCTCCCACCTCTTTCTATGGATGAAGTTCATCATATTGTCTTGCTCCATCTACTCCTGCTTCCATGGCTCACTTTCAGAGCTCTGTGGCCTTTCTTCTTCTCTCCTTCCTCAGAGGAACCTCAGTGCTTTAGACTGTACAAAGTACCCTGTGCTCCTGGACCCACCCAAGCCACCCAGCAAGTGGCAGTCAGGACCTACCCCACATCTTTAGATTTAGAGATAGATTCTTACTGTGTAGCTGAGACTGACCACCAACTGTCAATCATCCTTAGACTCTCAGTCCTGGGTTTACAGGCTTGTGCCTGCCAGGCCCACAGGCTAGTCCCTCTTTTCTTAAAGATGTAGTCACCAACTTCATATACCCTTATATACAGCTGCCTTAAGTGAGTCCACCACCCCATCTGCTTCAGGGCCTTCCTGTCTCTACAGTTCTAGGTCACCATGCTCTGTCTCAATTGTCTCACCTGTGACAATATTTGATTGGCTACTGTACAGCCAGGCAACTCTTGATACCATGAGCCATTTCTGTGTCCCACAGAATACTTGCTTGTCTAGTATAGGGCATGGAGCATAATGGCTGGTCAGAGGGAGTATAATTCTCTTGAAGGTACTCACACTCAGGTTCCAGGTTCTTATGGCAGAAGATGGTGGTGCGTATGCTTTATCCCTGCCCTATCTCTGTCTTCCTTGTAGTGTAGGTAGGGTTTGGGGCGCCAAAGCATACCCGTGTCAGTAATTTGTTTTGAGTGGGGCAGCTGGTGTGCACCCCAGCTCTTCAGTCATACCCCACTTTCTATTGCCTTTGCAGTCTCCCATTTCCTCTGTTTTGGTGGAAGCTGTACCATATGGGGCTTGTGGGCAGTGTCTTTCCAGTGGCAGACTTCCCAGGTGTCCCCTCAGCAGTAGGGAGGCAGGGCCATGTGTCTGGAACAGCCTCAGATCATACCTCAGACTAGCTCTAAATGTATGTTACTCATCTGCACCCAGATAGCAGTTTCTTCCTGTGAGGTAGACAGAAGTACTAGGCTGACGTTTCTTTTCTCCCTACCTGAGTCCAGAGGGCATCCCTGGTCTACTGCTATCACCTGTCCCAACCTACAAGGACTCTAATGACATCAGACACCTGGAACTCCTCCTGTCTAGACAGACTCAGAAAGGCAGAAATGAAGCTAACTCAATTTCTTGGCCCATGCCTTCAGCATTGCCTTACCTGGCAGTTACCCCTGGCATGTCAGCTACCCACCTTTGGACAAACTCTACATCAATCACAGAGAGGCAATGTAGTCCTAATACTCTGCTGGGCCTTCTCCTAATTGACGATGTAGAACCTGGAGGTTTGCTTCCTTCCATCGCCTCCCCTCGTAAACAGAGAGAGACAAGGGTGTTTTGATCACTCAGCACGAGAGGACAAAGTGGTGTGGGACTTCCCTGGGAAGTCTCCTTCCCTGTGTTCTCTTGTCATCAGAATTTACAAAGCTTCTAAGTGAACAGTCCCCAGAGAATAGCCCTAGAATTTTGCAAGTCATGAGCCTGGATATAAACTTAATCTGCACACCACTCCAACTACCCCTCCCCAACATAGAGAATACCCAGAGGAAGGCAGAGGGATCTGTGGAGCCTATGTGTCTTGGAACCTTTCAGTTCAGGGCTAAGGACCACACAGACTGCAATGTGAAAAGTTAGCTTGGTGCCTCTCTCTCTCTCTCTCTCTCTCTCTCTCTGTGTATGTGTGTGTTGCATAGCTGCTCATGTATGCACGAGGAAGCCAGAGGTCAGCAAGTCATCTACTTCGTTTATTGACACAGCGTCTCTCACTGGGAGCCAAATCTCCCTGTGCTAGGCTGGCTGAGTCCTAGGGATCCTCCGTATCACTGGCTTATACTGTGTGGCACCACATCATGCCTTTAACGTAGGTGCTGGGATTTGAACCCAGGCCTTAAGTTTGTGGGACACTGAGCCATCTTCCCAATACCCAAGTGCTGGTTTTTCAATGGTTAGATTTTAAGGCTTAATGAGGAAAAGAAAGAAAACATGAAAGCATGGGGGAAGTTGTTCCTTGTTATAGATAGCTGGAACTGAAAGCCTCATCTCAAGACAAGCAGACAGGAGCCCATGTACTGGTCATAGTGGTGGTGCCTTTAATTCTAACACTCCGGAAGCAGAGGCAGGAGGGTTGTGAGATGAATGACATTCTAGATTTCTGTCTTGGCTTGCATTCTTTTCTTTCTTTTTCTTTTTCTTTTTTTTTTAAAAGTATTTATTTTTATCTTATGTGCATTGATGTTTTGCCATGGATATATTGGATTCCCTGTAACTGGAATTACAGGCAGTTGTGAGCCATCATATGGGTGCTGGGAATTGAACCTGGGTCCTCTTGAAAAGCAGTCAGTGCTCTTAATCACTGAGCCATCTCTATTGCGGTGATAAAACACCATCTGGAAACAATTCTGAAGGAAAAGGTTTATTTCTTTCTACAGCTTGAAAGGAAACGGGGAGGAACCTGGGGGCAGGAATTGAAGCAGAAGGCATGGAGCAGTGCTGTACTTTGGCTTCCTCAGCCGGCTTTTTAAATACAACCCAGGACCATCTATCTGTGCAGGGACAGCACCATTCACAGTGATCTGGGTCTTTTTCTACATCTGTTATTATTATTACTATTATTATTATTATTACTATTAGTTTGAGACAGGGTTTCTTTTTTCTTTCTTTCTTTTTGTTATTTTATTATTATTAACAAAGAAGTCACACTTTCTATCCTTGTATATCCTTATTCAAGGTCCCTTCCCCCTCCCAAAATATCAGTTTATTCTCTCTTCTCCACAACTCCCCATCCCCTCCCTGGGCAGGCAGCAGGCAGTCCCATGGTCCCACTGTCCCAATATTGCTTAGCTCAGCCTCCACTCCTGGCAGATCCAGTTTTCTCCCCTCAACCTCAAGACTGAGTCAGGTGTTCCTCTAGGGGGAATGGGATCCAAGGAGTCAGTCCAGGGTGTTTCTGATCCCAAGCTGTTCAGTGGTTGTGGTTTGCAGCTTGGTCATGCTTTGCTTTTTTCTTGTTTGTTTGTTTAGAGTCCACTAATGAGTGAGTACATCCCCTGGTTATCTTTCTGGGTTTGTGATATCTCACTCAGGAGGAGACAGGGTTTCTTAATATAGCCTTGGCTGTCCTGGAATTAGCTCTGTAGACTAGGCCAGTCTTGAACTCACAGAGATCTGCTTGCCTCTGCTTTCCAAGTGATGGTAAAAAAAGGCCTGAAGCACCATGCCTGGCCTCTACATCTGTTATTAATCAAGAAAATAATGCATACACTTGCCTACAGGTTGATCTGATGAAGGCATTCTTTCAGTTGAGGCTCCTTCCTCCCAGATAACTCTAACTTGTGTCAAGTTGAGAAAAAACTAACCAGCACTATTACCCTGGGGTTTCTAGTCCAGCTTGTGATATAGAAGGAAAGCCTGTCCCAAAAAAAATCAAGCTTTCTCTCCCTCAAAAGGACAACTTGCTCACGATATCAGTATCTCACTGGTCTTCAATTCTGAACAGAAGAAATGCTTTTAGTGTGTGATCTGTGAATGCTTTCTAGTGGCCAGATGTCAGCCTTGGGGTTGGAAGGGGCATTTGCTTAGAACACTTCAAATAGCTGAGCCTCTTGGGCCGAAGCTGCCACTTTCGGTTTTTTAAATCTATTTGTGATCTTTGTTTGCAGATCAGTACCCTCAAATCCACGGGGAAATTCTTCTTTAACTGAATGTGAAATACCTCCTTTCAGGAGAGGATTTTTCCTTGTCCTGTATGATGCCTTCTGTAAGATGATAGGATGTAGCAGAGGAGAGTGGGCTGGTAATCATAGACTGCTTTGAGCACCCAGCCAGTGGCTCTGGAGCCTCTGTGGATGAGTATCTTAGCTGGCTAGCTTGGACACATCTCATGAATGGAGTACTCAGACAGGTGACATTGTTTAGGTGGGACTCGATGCATTTGTGACACAGAAGGAGAAAGTGAGTGAGTTAACTGGGCCTCTGTTCTCAACTTGGTTCAGCAGACATGATGGATGTCAAACATGGCATCTGTAAGTGGTATTGGAGCACAATCCTGAGAGACACACCTTATTCCCTCAGTCACTGAGCAGGCTTGGGCACTCGAAATTTGGGCGGCACTTTGCTTTCCTGTAGGGATCACCATAAACTGGGGTGGGAAGAAGCCTTTAAACTCCCTGCTTTCAGCACACCGAGAGGGAGTGAGAAGAAAGCCTTCTCTGTTCTATTTCTTCTCCTGGCCTATCTGGAGAGGCGATGGCTGGAAGTCCTGCCTCCTCCTCTTCTGCAGGTGGCATTTCCCCCACTGAACAAGCTGAGCAAATCTGACTCATCACAGCAAAGGTCACACAAACTCCTGTTTGGCAAATCACTAGAAGAACTGGGGCAATGGGACTAGCAATATTTTTGGCTCCCCAAATGCCCAGCCAGTTGCCCCAGATGAGTTCTATTTGTGTATCTTCTTGAAGACTGTCATTTTAAATTTCTAACAGGTCTTATTTTTACAGGCTTCAAGAACACCCTTCACCCAGGACGGAACTCTGTGGCTTTAAGACTTGCCTGGTAAGGACCATCACCACTTAGAAGTTTTATAGTTTGTTGATGAGCCGCGTCTGTCTGTGAAACTGGGGAAATCCAGGCTGCCTTTTCTGGGGCGGGGGGAGGTCTTGTTACAGGTTTATAAGCTAAGACAGAATCCTTTCAAGAATCCTCCTGTATTCAGTTGGTTGCAGGGGACTGTGGGAAGTGGTCTGGGGGTTCAGGTCTTCTGGGAGGGATGAACATGGGCTTAGCAGACATGTCCCTGAGGCCCAAATGGAGCCACCAGCTGAACAGAGCCTACCTAGCCAGGATGGCTTCATTCACTGTTGTGGGACATCTGAGCTGTGGCAGTTTGGGACCAGAGCTGTTGAACTTGAAGCTGCTGGAAGCCAGATGTCCCCATGAATGTACCTGCTGTGGTCACTTTCCCGGACACTCCTGCGTGATTCCAGGGATTGTCTAAAGTTGGGAGACATCTGTCCCAGAGCAGGCCCAGGTGTGTCACCTCAATCAGCCCGAGAATTCCAAACTCACAAGTGGAGTGTTTTCTTACACAGAAGTCCATAGAGACTTACATAATATAAAAGAGCATCATGGGATGCCATGTCTCCCTTGGCCCCATTTAAGGTAACCCCAGAATTTCTGTAAACTCACCTCAGATCTAATTAGTCCAGTTCACCTTCTTCTGGTCATGCTTCTCTGAGGTCACTCTATAAACCAGGGGAAATTGATAATGGAATTATGCACTCAAAAATTAATTTTGTATTGTACTAAATATATGTATTTTTTTTATTGTGACTTTATCTCATTGAGGAAAGTGCTTACTTCTGATTTTGTGGATATTACTGACCGTGGATTACTTTTATTTTGGTTTTTACACAACAGTTATATTAGAAATTTGCTGTTTTATTCTTACCTTCTTAGTAAAAATCCTTTTATCACACAATGGGTAATTTATATCCATTACCAGGCCTTTCAATCCTTTTCAGCGGGCTGTCAGTGCCGTTGGCACAGTAATGATTAATGTGATCTAATAATAGTGTGCCATTATATTACCTTAGTAAAACATGTACCAACATCCTATTCGGATCTACCAAATTCATAGCTTCCTATAATATTTTTGTTGAAAGACAGGATTACTATTTTTCAAAGCTGATTTTCCCCTTTTAACATATTTAATGAAATTCACAATTTTTTGCCTTAGTAATCCAGGGCATGTGATTGAACATGACGGTGAATTCCAGGTCTGTAGGCACTGTTGTAGTGTGTCAGTTGACAATGTGACAGCCCCGGTGATCTGCCGGGAAGATTAGTTTGTTTTTGTTGAGTCTGGGTTGATTTGCCTTAAGAAAAAGAAAAGGAACAATATAAACAGCCAGGTCTCCGGTTCCTTCTGACTTCAATAAAGAAAGTATACTTTAGGTCAAAAGGCAGAAAAATATGCAGTTTGGTTTCAAGATGCTTTTATTTCCTGCCGTTTGGTCCTCTCTTTCGCTACCTGCTTCAGTCTGCTGGTGAACAGGAGAGGTGACAAAGCCAGCAGAAAGATCTCCCAGGATGCTTCTCTCAAGCCTCATCTGTACATTTACCAATGACTAGACCTCGTTGGGTCTAACATGGGGTCCCTCAGCCTTGGCACTGTTGGTATGTTAAGTTAGATAATTCTTCATTGTAGGAAGCTTTTCCTACAGAAGGATATTTCACAGCATCCATAGTCTTGTCCTGCCATAAGCACAAGCCTTTTCCTCACTGGAACAACCAAGATATATCCAGAAATCTATACATATTCCTGGGGATCCAATCAATCCTTATTGATGAACACACAAGCAGATCTCTGTGAGTGTGAGGGAACTGAAGAGGAGACTCTGGAGCCTCAGGTACCACTTATCCATCTTTGGCTCTAGGCAAGGCAATACGTGGCTGATAAGCACAGACTGAAATACAGTCTTCGTTCTTAATTTTTCCACCTACTCTGTCAGAGAGCCAGGCCTGAGCAAGGGCCTGAATCTATAGCTTCTTCTACTCAAATCCCATTACAATCATGTTTGTGACTGGTGCTATTCCACCTTTTCAAAGGACTTTAAAGTCTGTATCAACCAAGGATAACATTATTATAGCGTCGAAGAGATGTATTCAAACAATAATATACTCAAATCAATGTGCGAAGTGTGATCCTTCAATCCCTGATGCTTTTGTGGTGTGGTTTGAGTCAGCATCTCAGTCAGCTCCCACTCCCAGCTCCATCCTCACCACCACTCCCATTCCTAAAAAGCTTTAGCAGGAGAACAAAAGAGAAGGAACAGGTTTTGCCCTTTTGCCCCTTGAACTAGTCAACTTGAAAAGTAGCTTGAATAACAGGGCTGCTTAGGACTGGAGGGGAGAGAGAGAGAGAGATCTTATTTTTGATTCAGAACAAGAATTACTACTGCAACATTGACTTGAATTATGCAATCAATTGAAATCAGGAAAAGTATTTTGAATACAAAATTTACATTGAAATTCTCAAATCTTGATGCATGTGCACCCACATACATGTATATGTTTAAATCAAGGATCAAGAAGATGAAGAATAAAGCTTTTGTCATAAAAATACTACTGCAATATTTACCCTCAGATGATTCTACATCATTGAGTTTATTTTGTACCATTTAACATTTCCCATATGAGACATTCTTGCTTATTTTAACAACAAATGAGCAAATGGAGCCAATTTACCTTCATGTTAGGAAGACTTCAAATGCACCGTGATATTTGGTGTGGGAAGCATTTTTACCCACTTCTGGTCTGTCTTCCATACAAAGGTGAGGGTAAGGGTCATTTGTGTGTTGTTCAGTGTTATTTCCCTAATTCTTGGAATAGTACTTGATGAATAATAGGTTCCTAATAGTGGAAAATTGGTAGGTGGGTAGATAGATGATGGGTGGATGAGTAGGTGGATGAATGGATGGATGGATAGGTAGATAGATGTTAGGAGTAGATGGGTGGGTTAGGCAGATGTGTAGATGGATGAATATATACAAGGATGGATGGGTAGGTGTGTGGATGTTAGGTAGATGATAGGCAGATGGAAAAACGAACAGATGGATGGACAGAGATGAGTTATAGGTAGATGGATGCATGTGTGGTAAATGTGTGAATGGGTGGGAGTGAGAATGAATGGATAGAAGGGTGGGTGGTTAGGTGGGGCGGCTAGGGTATGGATCAATGTATAGGTAAATGGATGAATGTATAGATGAGTAGATAGAAAAACAAAAGGCTGGAGATAGGTAGATGAATGGAATAGATGGATGGACAAGTGGACAAATGAGTACATGTGTAGGTGGATGAATTGACTGATAGATGAGTAGATGGATGAGTGGATGAATGAATGGGTCGATGTATGAGATTCTGTTTCAAGACGTAGCATAAATTTATGAAAATAGTGAAATGCCACATTTACCATCTCTTTACTCTTAGCCTCTTAAATATTCTTTTAAACTTTGAAATGGGCAGCTAAAGCCAAGCATTCTCATTGTCTCTTCTTTTTTTTCCAAATAGAGGAAAATGTCTAAGACTATGTAAGGTGATCCAAAAAATATGTAAAGATCTCCAAGAGCACATGTACCTGTGGCTAGGCTGAAAGACATGCACTAGAGAGACTGAGTGGATAGAGGATGGATAGGTGGATGGGTCAATGTATGCGTAAGTGGATGAATAGCTCAAGTAAGGCAGGCGACCTGTTTCAAAGAGTAGGTAGTTCATGAGGCTCAGAAGACTCTGTGCACATGTATGTTGTCTATCTCCTGGCTTTGAGTGTGTGTTTTACGTTTGAAGAGGTGCTAGGTGTTTCATTTTCTTGGACTGGTCCATGTTCAACCATGTAGAGTCAAGCTGTCTTCAGAATAGGCTGAGAGGCCAATGTGTGGTATAGTCACAAAACCAGGTACAGTCAGTGTGATGAACATAATAGGATGTGCCATTCCAGTGGTGGGGATTATCCAGGTCTCTCTATCACTGACCTTGACATTACTGTACAGTGATCATCATTTCAGAATAAGGGAGAAAATAACAAAGAAGAGAGAGGCGTCCATTAGTTATCACACTGGGCCTAGAGTTTTAGCACAAACATGTGAGTTTTAGAATCATATTCCCTGGGTGAAGACATTAGTCCTACTGCACATTGGCTGCAGGAGCATGCACCAAGTGGCTTACACTTTCATTTTCTCATCTATGCATTGAGAATATTGCTAGTGCCCTGCCATGGATTATACTATGCCACGTACTTAACACAATGTCTAGCTCAAAGTCGGCAACCAATGTATGACATGTTCATTGTTTTCACTTTATCTGTTTAGTCATCTCTTCATTTCCTCTGCTTTTAAACAAGAATGATGAAACTATAAACCATTTTCAGAAAATTAAGCCTTCTCTGGCTCCTACCAAAGCTAGTCTTTTCAATACATTGCCAGGCATGTGGTCTCTCCAACACCCTTGGGGACCTTGGTTAGTAAGTTCAGAGGACTTCAGAAAGAGTGGTGAGTTTCTTAAGCCAGCCTCCCCATCCCATTTCTTTTGTGAGGGAGCATTGTTGACACACCACTGGGGGTTTGGGATTTGCTTGCTGCTTGGGGAGTAAATTCCTGGGATGGAAGCCACGTGGTCACAGTGGGTGAGTTGTTCCGGCTTTTGAGAGGGAGAGGAGCCCCATAACTTTGCTCCTACATCTGCTTGAGAGTGAGTCTGCTCCACATCATGGCCCATTTTTATATTTTTAGCTGCCACTGAAATTTCAAATTTTGCTTTAGTTTATTATGTATGCAAGTATCTTGCTGATAAATTACATGTATAATTGTACCATCGTAACCACTGCTAGTCAGCGACAACGTATAATTAAAGTCACCCTTGTAGTCATTGAACTTTTCTGTCCCTGACAAGATCATTGACCACTGCAGGCAGGGTGCACCTCCATGAGGAGCCATGCAAGTGCTTGGGTGGCTGAATTGCCCTCCCACCTCTGGCCCATGGGGCACTGTGGTGCAAGCCTTAGGCCTGTACACATGCATGGGCAGAGTGCCTCTGATCCTGTGCAAGACAGAAGGGGCAGATGGCACGGCCAGGCATGTCTCTCTGTGTCTGTGTCTATGACCAGTTTGCTCAGCATGTGCACTTCACCGACTTAGTCAGGTTTTAGAATGATCTTTAGTGGACCCAGATTCTTTTTCTGACATAACCTGACACCTTCCTATTCATTTTCTTTTGGGGGTTGCTTACTGTGTCACCCTTATGCCTCTGTGCCAAGGATTGATCCATTGTAGCACAAGGATCATGGAGGACACATTGTTTGACCTTTATTTATTTATTATGTATACAGTATACAGAAGAGGGCACCAGATCTCATCACAGATGGTTGTGAGCCACCATGTGGATGCTGGGAATCGAACCCGGGTCCTCTGATAGAGCAGCCAGTGCTCTTAACCTCTGAGCCATCTCTCCAGCCCTTGTTTCACCATTTTTTTGTTTTCAAATTTTAAACAAATCTGTGGTGAAATATACATAGCAGAAAAGCTTCCTGTTTTGTTGCTTATTTACTTATGTATTTGCATATTTTAAGGCACGTTCTTTGGTTAGCCCAGAACTTGTTCTGTAGACCAGGCTGGTCTCAAACTCATAGAGATCCATTTGCCTCTGCCTCCCCAGTGCTGGGATTAAAGGCTCTCATCAACATGCCTGGCTTCCACTGTGATACTTTTAAAGATTATGGTTTGTGGTACCAAATAGTGCTTCATCCACTTCTACCACCTACCTCCAGAACTTTTTGATCTTAATGACTAAATTTCTTTGCTCAGCAGAATGTCCCTGGGGCTCACTCCTGTTACGAACACAAGGGGATTCCATGCCTATCCAACATCAAGTATTTACTATTCCATTGCAGATACATCTCAAGTTTCGCTCATCCCTCAGTGAATACTCAGGTTAACCCCTGCTCCCATATCATGGCTATTAGGGATCATGCTGCTGTATGAGTGGGTTTCTATGTTTCTTTTTGCTTTATGTGAATTGGTGTTTTGCCTGCATGTATAACTGTGTAAAGGTATCAGATCTTGGAATTACAGACAGTTGTTAGCTGCCATGCGGATGCTGGGAATCGAACTCAGGTCCTCCGGAAGAACAGTCAGTGCTCTTAACTGCTGAGCCATCTTTCCAGTCCCTATGTTTCTTTAAGGTCTTTTGGATATTTAGCCAGAGGTGGAGTTATTGGGTTAAATGATAATTTTATTTTCAACTGTTTGGTGGAAAGGCCATATTGGTTTATGTATGGCTGTGTCATTTTACATTGCCACCAATAATACACAAGGGTCCTGGTTTTGTCAATCTTGTGGTAAAAGTTCTTACTTTTCATGCTTATTTAAAGATTTCAGCATGCATGAAAGTTGTATGAAAATCCAAATGTCAGTGTGTTGGCACAAATTCACATCTCAGAGTCCTATCAACAAAACTTTATTGACAAGCAGACTTTCTTACTCACTCTGACCTCACTTGTGGCTGTTCTCCCCACCACAGCGGAGACTGGTAGTTGGGAAAGAGACTGTGGCCCTTTAAGAGAGCCAGTACATCTGAAAAATAAATGGCCACTGAGGAGTCACCAGCCTGTCCCTGTGCCCTATTAAATGCCTTTAATCCCAGCACTATGGTGGCACAGGCAGGCAGATCTCTGAGAGTTCTAAGCTAGCCTAGTCTATAAAGCAAGTTCTAGGACAGTCAGGGCTATTGTACAGAGAAACGGTGTCCCAGAAAAATACACTTTTTTTTTCCTACACTATGTTTTAATCATATTCTTCCCTCTCCCACAACTCCTCACAGATTCCCCTCTGAGTCCCCATCTCCAACTTCCTGGTTTTTTTTTTTTTCCTTAGAAGAGATCAAAACAAAAACACAGAGTTCAATTTGTGCTGTACAGCTACTCCTAGGAACGGGGCCTGTCCAGGGGAGGGCTTCCCTTTCCTAGCAGCACTCAGTTATAAATCTTGGTTTCTTGGTTAGGGGGTAGAGCTTTATTTTCAATACCCCCTTTTCCTGCTGGGATTTCTGTCCAACCTGAACTGGTACGGGGCTTGTGCATGCTGTTACAGTCTCTGAGCATTCATATGTGCATCAACCCTGGTGTGTCTGGAAAATGCTGTTTCCTTAAAGTTGTCCACAGTCTTTGGCTCTTGCAATCTTTCTGCATCCTCTTCACAGAGGGTTTTGATAAAGATGCCTCATTTGGGGATGAGTGCCCCAAGGAGGTCCCCCATTCTCTGCACATTGTCCGGTTGTGGGTTTCTTATTAATTCTCATCTACTCCAAGAATATCTCTGATGGGGGTTGAAGGATGTACTGATTTATGAGTATGACAATTAGCAATATGGCATTAGAGGTAATTTCATTTGTTTGTTTGTTTTGGTAGGTATATCATTTTGTAGCTCAAGTTAGCTTTAAACTCACAAACTACAAATCTCCTGCTTTAGTTTCTTGGGGGAACTGTTGTTGTTTTTCAAAGCTTGATATCAGAAAAATCCTTATATTGAGCTGTGAGGTTGTTATTGGGAGTGAGAGTGAGTGAGAGAATTCTTAGAGGGAGAATATCTAGGCGTTGCTGGGGATGAACTCGGGGATGGTATGGTCCTTCCTGTTTTTACACATCAATTCTCACTCCTGTCCTGTGCTTACCTCTTTCTGGCTGCGCCAAAGGAGCTGGCACTGGGTGCAGGCCTGCCTGTGTAGTCAGTATTTCTTCATGACTGGTAGGGAAGGTAAGCAAGCTAGCAAGGTGTTATTTCCATAATCAGGGTGAGAATGAGGGGCAAACCAGGGACCTTAGGGTGTGTGTGCAGTTTCCTGACTTGTTTGGTTCTTTGGGATTATACTTTGTGTTAGACTAATCCTTGTGTAGATATTGGTGGTGGCTGGCCTCAGACTGGTGCCTCTTCCCCCATCCTCCTGAGTGACGATGACAGATGTCATTGCCATATCTATCCTGATCGCCTCCCCCAAACCTGATGGAGAATCTGCTTTCTCATTTCTGAGAGACCCCTTGGACACCTTCTGTGGTTTCAGGGGCTCAGCTGGCTAGATGAGACATGTTGTGAGTGAGATATCAGGTGTCGGCCCCTTCTGTACACCCACTTCCTTCCTGCTTGCTGCCCTCTCCATCCATCCATGTGTCCATGTATCCATGCATCCATTCATTTATACATTACATCATCAGGATGTAAGGACTCAGTACTAGAAATTTTTTTGTCATTTCTTGTTGCATGGGGAGTTATTTGTCCCTTCTTCATGGAGAGAAGACCTAGTTGACTGCACATATTTGTATGTATTTCAGAACTATTCTATCTACACCCAGAATTGAGAGGACTCCAGAGAATAATGGGTCTTGTGACTACCTCACTTCCTGGTGACTACTGCCTTTTAACATTGGGCTTCATGCCCTATGGTTTGAAACCCAGCTGTACAGATCTCTGGTTTGATGCACTATGATGATGATGGTGATAGATAAACAGATGTGTGTGAGCACTGCAGAAAAGGCAGCAGAAATGTTGGAATTGGAGTTTCATCCTTGAAAGCTGCAATGCTGCTTCAAGAACAGAGGCTGTACCCAGCAGGAACTTGGCAAATCTCTGAAGGATGAATGAGTCCCATAACTCTATGTAGGAGGGTTAAGTGAGAAGAATGTGTGGTGTCCACTTTCCATTGGCTTTGGATATGGGGATATGTATGGCTTATGGCAGGGTCTCTGCCTGGTGCTAGACTACTGCTTGGTAGTTTACTAGGTGGTTAGTTACAAGGCTGCAGTCTCAAATGATGTTGGCTTTGCTGCCTATGACTTTGACACCATCTTCCTTCAGTCTCTTTGGCTAACTAGCAACTCAACCTTAGACACTGTGATGTGGACCCCAAAACTGAGGAACTGACTGTTCAAAGGGGAAGGGAATGAATGTGACTAGGGTGGTGGACAGTATGTGTGTACCTGTATGTGCCCTTATGTGTGTGCATGTGTGTACATACATATGCATGCATATATGTGCTGGGAAGCTGTGGCAGGCTCCATGTATTGAATGATCCCTAGCTCCTAAATCATATTCATTTTCTGAAACACTGACAGAAGATAGTGACATTTTTCTTCATGTTTATGTGTGTGGACTGTTTCATGTTTGAAAATAGTTAATAGTGTCAAATGATTTAGATTATAAATGAACTAAACATCACAGAAATCTTTTGCACCTTAACAAATTATAACCCAAGACAATATTGTAGTAAAAAAAAAATCTAAGTATAATGCCTACTGAATTTCTGTTTCTTTGCTACATTTAGGGGTGTGTGTGTGCGCGTGTGTGCATGCATGCACTCACTAGTGAGTGCACGTGCACATGTGCACATATGTGTGTTTAAGTCTAAGAACTTATGTTCCAAAGGTGACATTCTAAGTACTCTCCAGATTCCATTACCAAGACAGCACGTGGCAAACACCCTAGTAGAAGAGGTTTCAGGGTCTTGAACAATGGTTCAGCCCTTGCTGCCACAGGCAGAGAGCATCCACCAGCCCTCCGTCTCCAAGAACTCTGAGATGGAAAGCTGGGGAAAGGTTCTGGTGAAGGTGGAGGCAAGCCCACTCAGGTAGAGGTTGTGTGGGTATGGGACAAGGGCTGTTCTTGGAATTAGAAACTGGTTTTATTTTTGATCCACTGCTGTTAGCCTGGGTGCCCTTCAGTAGGCTCTGGAATCACAGTCACTGGTTTCAATCTGAAGGTTCTGAAGTTTGAACTGCCCAGACTAACATTCTTTTAGGAATACAGAAAGATTTAGATTAGCTGGTGATGTCACACATCTGTAATCCTAGCGCTTGGGAGCCGGAGGTAGAAGGATTGGTTTACAGTTGAGGCCAGCCTGGGCTATATAATGAGATGAGACTGTCTCATAAACACAAACAACAACAAAGTATAGATAAAGATGTCGGGAAACTGCCTTGGAAACACATGGTCTGATATAGGTGTGCTGTCTTTGTAATAGGCTCCCAGCCACATTGGTGGTGCTGGTCCTTGGGTCACAGTAGTGACAAGGTCCTACATGGTTGTTCTTCTCAACTTTGGCCAGTTTGGAATTTCTCAGATTGTTTTGAAGATCCACCCATGTCTGGGCCTTAATCAGGAGGAAATCAACTTGTAAATCTCCTTGTGGGAGTGGTGGGCCTGGGAAAACCTAAGATACAAGGAGATTATAAGGAAGCTCCAGTTAGAACAGGTGGAAAATCCCCTTGGTGAGAAAGGAAATCCATCTTGGGGCCCTATTTCAGACTTTCTGATTCAAAAATGCTAGTCTGGGTCTTTGAATTGGCATTTCTAGTAAGTTCTGAGACAATGCCTGTGCTGTTGACCTCGGGACCACCACACTTGAGAATGAGTGATCTGATGTGATAGCTGAACTGTTGATAGTTCATAAACAGAAGAAATTGCACCACAAGTCTAGGACACTGGTCTACAGCCATGCTCTGTATGGTTTGCATCCTTGAACTCTAACTAGAGAAGATTAGGAAATGAAGAAAGGACAGGTACATGAACAAAAAGGCTGGGTTTGGTGCTTTGTTTATTATATACACTTGAACAGAGAGGCATAGGTTTGTGATCTCAGTAGGAACAATCTCTGTAGGGGAACAGTCTTCAGGCTACAAATATCTAGGGGAGAAAGCTATGATGAATGTTTGCTACACACACTATCAGCGTTCACACCTGGACTCAAAGGAGGGTCCTTTGAGCTTCACCCAGGGAAGGCTTTGCCACTTACTTGGGGCTTAGACATTGGTCCTTGATATGGCTGTGACCATGCAGGGCACTTAGGATTTCACTTCCTCCATGGTGAATTCATGAGCACCTGCTTGACATCTGTCTGTGTAAGCTTTCACTGGGAAAAGGTTTGTGGATAAAATGAGTGTAAAAGCCTTAAAATTTTAAGGATGAGGATTTCAGTCATGGGACTGGAGAATTTTGCTACTTTGAGAGACAAAGGGGACCTTTGGTCATCCTTGTTGCTAAGTGTGGCCACTGTCCTTCCCATCCCACAGCATGTGTTTTGATTTGGACTCTGTGTCTGTTCGCCTGATTGCTTACACCCACTGCAAAGCCTCCACAGGGCCTGGCCCGGTGCTGGGCAGATCAGTCCTTGGCAAAATCCGATGTGTGCAGCTGTTGGCGCATGTTGACTGTGAGCGACAAGCACTGTCCTCATTTTATATGCATGATCTCATTTAATTTCTGTAATGATCTCATGAAATGAGTCCTGTCATTACCCCATTTCAGAGATGAGGTTCTGGTGCTGCCTTCTGGGGTAGCTGTGGGTAGAAGAACAGTAGCTGGTGGCAGGATAGACGGTGAGCAACAGGAAGGCTTCACACAGGTCTGGCTGGCTACCCTCTGGGCCTGAGGATAGTGTTCAGAGTCATGACTATCCTAGGAGAATTCAATGCAATTGTCCTTTCATGGTCAAAGTTGAACTGGTCCAAGACTCCTTAGGGAACCTGGTCATTGACTCCTTTCTTGGGGAAACCCCTTTGTTTGGATCTTGATTGTGATGATTCTGAAGGTCATCTAGAGAGTAAGATGGGTAGACCTCCTCAGGGTCCGGGGCCTGTTTCTGTGGCTTTGTTTTTCCCTTTGGGAAGCCAGGAATGTGTCGGTCAAAGCGAGTTCTTCTGAGGCAATACTAAAGTGAGTTCATCTCCCTATTCATCTAGGGTGCTTGGGTCAGAGGTGGAGAAGGGAGATGAAGGTAGGTCTGTGGTCCTCTAACTGTAGTGGATATTGATGGAGGAAAGATGGAAGGAAGCACCTCTTAACCGCCGTTTGAGTGACCTGTTGTTATTCTCATATGTGTGTGCTCAGAATTCCTGGTCCCCGAGTTGAGCTTAAGCATGTATGGGTATGATTGACACCAGAGAAGAGAAGTGCCCACGGAGCTCACTAAAGATGAGATGATTGAAGAAGCCTTGAGACGTTCAGAGTCAGGTTCAAGGCCCCAGCTACACATGACCCTTCTAGTGGCCAGAGCTATGCCATTTGCCCTGTATTTCAAAAACCGCGATTTCAGAAACAAAGAGGTCATTGGATGTGTCCTAAAGTGCAGTTCAGCATGAAGCCTGGGACAGTCCCTTTGGTCTGCCATGTTCTACCTTCATCTCACAACTAGAATGAATTTAATAAAAGAACAAGTTGGAAATTGTGCTGTGTTTGCTCCCAGATGTGGGGTACATGGAATTGAGGTCTAGTTGAGGAGACTGCTTTTCTATGCTTTCCTCAGGAGAGCATATTTGGTCTTAGGCTGCTCCTTTTTGGAATACTTTGAGGGCTTCATTCCTTAACTTAAAAAAAAAAATGAATCACAAATGGCTCTCAGTTCTTGAATATAACTGCTTCTTAGGAGAAAGTTGACCAACCTATGCTTCAACATAGACACAGAACAACATACCGGGGAATGTGCACTCTATCCTCAGGGTCATGCAGGAACCTAGCTGATTTCTTTCTTTTTGAAGAAGAGCTGCAGATCTTGGCTTAGAATTTGTAGAGACTATGATGACAACATGGGTAAAGGAGTGGCCTTGCATTTGGGGGAAGCTCTCTTCCTGGCATCCTGTGAGAGCTGTGAGGAGGAGATACCTGCCTTTATGGTAAAGCATGCATGGAACTCAGAAGCAGGACACATGCACCCTGGCCTGGCACAGTCACTTTGTGAGTTGCCCCTACACCACAGACTTCTGCCCTCTTTTTTAGAATCCTACCACACTTTCTTTAGGACAGTGGGCTAGTTCCAGACTCGTGTTTGAAACCAGTCCTCACGCATCAGCACAGTCTGAGTCAATCCGTGTCCTTGGCTGTATGTGTACCTGGGAATCCTCCCCTGTGGGCCAGGCCCTACATTCTCAGCTGTCTCGTGGGAGCCTGCTCTGCCTGGTTAGAGCAACATTGAAGGCCCAGGGCAGGCAGAGCCAGGTATGTGGCTTTATTTCACTGGTCAGATTTTTCTGGTCTAGGACTCACTAGAACTAGTGTGACTTGCTCTTCAGTCTCTTAAGGACAGGTCTCTGGTTGTTCTCCTGAGTCATGTCCCCAAACCCTGGGGATCTGAGCTTCAGGATTCTTGTAGAAGCTCCAAGCTGTCTAAACACTGCAGGAACCACTTCACTGATTCTGTTACTTCCTGTTCCAGGGACATTTGCTTGGAATCTAGGAGATGTGGGACCAGGGATCCTGCTATAGTGGTGGGATTGCTGGAGAAATCTGTGTCAAGTTAGATTCCCAGGTCTCAGAAGCAGGTACTTGGGTCTGGGTGCAGCCATGCACATGGGCCAGGGTTCTAGCTAGTACCGAAACTTAGTGGGTCTACCCCAGAGAGTCACATTCTCCATCCTTTCTTCTTCTTCTTCTCGGATGTAAGACTCTGGCTAAACATTTTGAGTTTCTGGTTCTCATTTTTATTACCATTTAGAAGAGACAAACGTGTAGACACAGCTGTAATCCCAACAGCTGGGAGGCTGAGGCAGGAGGATTGACAAGCAGTCTGGACCACATAGTAAGTTCAAGGCCAGCATGAGCCATGTAGCAGTTTCCAGGCTAGCTGAAGATAAACTGTGAGACGTTTTCTTACATAAATAGCCCGACCAAAAAACACACCCCAGAATTAAAGCATGTAATTTTAATTCAGAGAGGGAAGAGATGAACACGCACATACATAGATCAGGGGAGAAGGAGGAAGGGAAAACGGAACGAGGGAAGGAAAGGGGGAAGAAGGAAGAGAGATTAATATCTACTGATTCCGAAGAGTCTGGCCACCAATTTGGAAGTCATGCTTTTAAAAACAATCTTTTTGGGGACTGGTAAATTGAACTGAGGGTGTAGAGTCTACAGTGATTTATAGAGTGGGTTTTATGAGCAAGGCCAAGGTTAGGAAGGCAGCTTCCATGAGAGGAATCATTTGTATTTATTGAAATTATTCATCTTTATCATCCAATGTTTCTTTGGTTAAAATATGTAAAAATCCTCTATAAATGATGAATACCTTGGAATTCACAAACTCTCTCACTTTTGTTATTGGCAACATTAAATGGCAACAGCTCATTTAAATAAGCAACATCTGGACATTATTATTTTTAGGGATTTTTTTCATGTGTTGATTTAGAAATCTGGGGCCTTTATGAATCTTGCATGAATGTTCTTTCATATTCACATCTACCATCAAGACACAAAGAAATAGCCAAAAAATACTGTCCAGTGATTCTTTGATGCTATGCATGTGTTTTTTTGTTTTGTTTTGTTTTGTAACAACACATCCATTGTGATTGAGAGGAGCTATGGAATGGGCTGTCTCTGGGTAGCTGGAGCTACTTGAGAGAGAAGCTTTACTTGTTGGAGGTAACAACACCCCATTAGAAGCTACCGTAGGGAGAAACCTTTGATTTTGCATACAATACTATAACATTTTAAAATAACAATATAATTTTGAAGTTATGGTATCAGAATATGGTATCCATTATTTCTCAGAATAATTCAATTCAGAACAATGTATTCTAAGCAGTTTTGGTAAAAATAGAAGATCTATCATTACAGGGTATAAGATAATGCATTAATTTTTATGAGTGAGTTATGAAGATGTACAACTTGGTTGAGGGTTAGGATAAACATAATATTCCTTAATTAATCCATTATGCCACGGTACACATGTGCCATTTTTATTACCTTAAAATGAAAAATGTCAAAAAGGAAATTGCTGCTTTTTTATATCAAAAAAGCCTTTTTTGAAAAATCATAAAATGTCTAATCTAATTCACCATATAATACTAATGAACCTAGGAACCCATCTCAATGCACAGTTTAGGATAAAAGTCATCCATTTCTGGCAGTCAAACCTCAGAACTTTTTAGATGAGGCAGATCCTTTCAGCACCAAATATCGGAAATGGCATTTGTGATTAGAAGTTATTAATAGCTATTTGTTATTAATGTGGCAGAGAGGTTTAGAAATTCGTATCTACCCTCCTTTCGTTTGCTAAATTTATGGTCACAGATGTCGGGCTCATTGGTGGAGGTCAGCCATTTTTTTCTTGCCTCTGAATCTGGTTAACTTTTTTGCCCATTCCAGTCTTATGGACAATGCCAAATAGGGAAGACATGCACACATGTGTGCACCCATGTGCTTCAGTACACACATGCATGTGCACATACATGCACACAGGCACACACAGCTTTCTGTCTGGTACATTTAATTTTCTCAAATCTCTCTGAATTCTCCACACTTACTCACTTATTTTTGGTATCTCTGTTCTCCAGTGACATTTTGTCACCATCCTGTGCCCGCTCTCTCTTTTGTCTTATCACAGCAGTAGCTGTCGGAGGCATGCTGCCAGCACCTTTGCAATGGCACACGGTGGATGCAGCAGGCCTTGTTATGGAAAAGAATTGCCTGGTGGGTTGAGAGAATGGCCGTCGGCGGACTAGAATCATGAAGCTGAAAGTAATATTGCCGACTGGAGGTCATTTTTCCCAACTGAGGGGCAATAGTTTGCCACTATAAACTGCACATTGCAGTCACTATATGTTTTATTAAACCATTTAAGGAACTTGGGAGCAATTTCATTTAAACTTCCTGCTTGATGTAGCTGAGGGCAGAGCCCAGAGCAGATCACAAAAGAGGCCTAGAGTAATTTGCAGAAGAAATACCCTGGTCCCCAGCAGGGTACTCTGCAACAGAGCAGCCTGGCCAGTGCTCACCACTCCTACAGAACTCCCTGATGCTGCTTGAGTGCATGAGTGTTAGCACATGTGCAGTGCCTGCTAAGTGAATGCGTGGTGGGGAGGGAGTGGTCTGGTCTCAGCCCTGCCACAATCTGGCTGGATGACCTTGGTCAAATCTCTCTACCAGTCCAGAACTGCCTCCTATGGCTGCAGAAGTGGAAATTGTTGGATTCAACATGACCAGCCATTTAAAAAAAGTACTAAGTGGGTTTCCCCTAAGAATTATGTTTCTGCAATTACTCATGGGGCACCCTAGCTATCATGGTAGAAAGTCAGACTTTGATCTTGCCTTTCATGAGAAGTCCCTTTGCATGAGATGCCTGGCTTTGGTTTGCTAAACAAGTCACTGTTCTCTGGCCTCAGTTATGCTGTCTGCAAAATGGGGTTGCAATGAAGGTCAAGTTATGTGCCATTCTTCTATTAGGCTGGGCCTGGAAAGCCATTGAGGACTATAAAAAACCTTGCTTGATTATCATGGAGCACTGTGATTATAATTCAGCTTCAGTATATCCCCTAAACTGATGCTTCTGAATTCTGTTTTCACAGTTATGTGCCTGTGAAGAAAGAAATACCCTAAGAGTAATGAACAAGATGGAGTTGGCCACTTTGCATCTCCAGCCCTAAGTGATGGTCTTTAGTTGGTGGCCTTAATTCTATGAAGTTATATAACCATATCTTTTTTCTAATTGTTGACTGTATTTAGGAGGTAGAGGGATATGTGAGCTATTCATTTCGATTAAATTTTTTATTATGCACTCTGCATTTGGATTGACAACTATTAATATTAAAGAGCTTGGCCAAATTGAAATTTGTATTGCTGAAGAGACTTAAATGTAATGTATGATGCTGGAGGAAAAAAAGCCTGGGGACTATGGGAATTACTGGGCTGGGTGCAGACAGGTCCCTGCCAGGTGCTTGTATTTTCTGGGCAACACTAGCCCTGCACGCATAAGACTGACTTGTGTAGAAGGTTCTGCAAAGCCAGCATCAAGGTACCAGGCACTGAGATGCACTCATGGAAATGATGGCAAATAAAGATGTAAGGCACGTTCTAGTGCATTATACAAATAATTTTTTATAATAACTGTTTATATACAATATTTTTCTTAGCTCTAATAAGAAGGTTTGGGGGTAAGGCAGAGGAAGTCATTCTAAGCTCAGATTCATGTACCCTAATGATGAAAAAGAGGGAGCCCACATCTGAAGCCCTGAGCAGACTGGACTGTTGTTTTACACTTCCCCTGGAGTGTGAAGGCTTTGCAAGCTTCTGAGGATGGAAGGCTGAGGCTACAACCACACACAGAACGTTTCAGCTGAGCATTAGAGTTGGAATCTAGAACTTGGGTTATGGTCTCTTTTGGCTGTGCATGGATTTAACAGGACTTTCCCAACAACCCAAGGGAACTACAGAGAGGAAAGTGGGGTGTCTGAGTCCACACAGCCTCTGAGAAAGAAACAAGAACAGAATTCCACTGGAGGACCACTCTCAGGAGAAGATGCTGTCTTTATAGTCTTCGGCACTATAGAATTAAGGATGAGATTGCATCCCATAAGCCACCTTTGTGAGCTGTCTTCATTGCCCTCTGTCTGCCCCAGGTTCCACATGCCATGTCTCCTGTCTAGAATGTCAACATTGTATCCACCCTCCAAACAAATTCCTCAAGGACTCAGACTGAAGAGGCGATCAGTTCTCATGCCTTCCCCGAATTGTTCCCTGAGGGCAAGATGGTGCTTCTGCTTCTCCAGCCCTTGTCTAGTGCCCAGGCACAGAGAGCTCTCTCCATGTGCAGAGAACAGCCCCATGGGCAAGTCAGATTGGGCAGGCCAAAGGGAAGAGGATCATTTCACACGTGGGGAAGATACAGTTATAGGGATATTCAAAGGGCAAAGGTGTGGCTCAGTGATAGAGCACCTGCCTGGAATTTACCATAATAGAGTGGTCCTGGATGCTAGCACAGTGGCAGTGTTTGACTAGCATGCTCAAGGTCCCGGATTCAGTTCTCAGCACTACAGAAATAAAACAAAACACAGAGATGCTCAGTGGCTTGGTGGTCTGGCTTACCAGGTTTGATGAACATTGAGTTTTCATGAGCAAGTCCTTTGGGTACCACCCACTAGTTATTTGTGATTTTAAAGCATCTAGGAGGTCCCCTGTTGGTTTTTCAGGTGTTCTATCTCTTCTGGAGTTGGCACAGAGAATGTTGTTTATGTCTCTACTGTCATCTGGCCTGACCCACCTCTCAGGTATGCCCTAAGCTCCTTGAGGATGGGATCTATGCTTTTCATGAGTGCTCTCCCAGAAGGATGGTTTCAGTGGCTGGTATGACTTCACCTGAACCAGGTGTGATAAAGAAACACATGCAGGCTGAGGGTGAAGAGCAGAGGCATCTGAGGGTATGGGAGTCACCAAGAGATATTTACATTGCTTGGGTTTCTTTGGCCAGCTTGGGTCACAGCCTCTCTGGGAAGCAAGCAGTCAAGGATTGTTCATGAACTGCCCAGTGATCTGTTTGCTTTCAGACACTTTGTTAGCCAACTTGGAAGATGCTGTCATCCTTTGAGCCTGTGCCCTGAATGCTACTTGACCTGCCATGGGAATAGGCCAAAAGTATGGGAAAACTGAGGCCTTCAGAGAAGTCTCCACTGATGGGGTGGGCTGGAGAAATCTTGCTACCCTGCTCTCCTCCTGGGTGGGTGACATTGGGCTGAGTTTCTGCAGGTTCTCAGAGCACTCAGTGGGTCAAGGTCCAGTTCCTCCATCTTAGTGACCACTTAACAAACTCTGCACTGCTCTCTCATGTCCCTTCTTTCCCTCACGGCCTCCCTCCATGTCACCTTTACAACTGGGATCTCCTGTGGTCTCTCATAGATCCCTCCAATGCGCCTCTCAGGAGCAGATATGAGCTGAGACCTGCACAACTGGATAGACACTTTTCAGGGCTGATCCACTTGTGTGTTACTCATTGGAATCTTCCAGATGCACTCACAAGGGTAAAGTAGTGACCCATTCTGTAGATGAGGAAGCTAAAACCTACAGGATTCATCAGAATCAGATCCGTTCACTGCTTTTGTGTTGTGGAATACTAGCCTAAGATGTGTCGCACTCATTTAAGCTGTGGGATTTATGTTTTAATGATGCAGAGATGTGTTGCATTCTCTTACGTTGCATTTGTTTACCTCTGAAAGCTATGTGGCTTTGCCTATCCAAAACACCTGTTCGGCTTAATAAAGAGATGAATGGCCAGTAGTTAGGCAGGAGAGAAAAATAGGCATGGCTGTCAGGCAGAGGGAATAAATAGAAGAGAAAAGACAGAGCGCTGAGAAAAGTAGAAGCCAGCCATACAGCCACAAAGTAAGAAGGAAAGAGAAGTATATGAAATAGAGAAAGGTAAAAGCCCAAAGGCAAAAGGTAGATAGAATATTTAAATTAAGAGAAGCTGGCTAGAAACAAGCCAAGCTAAGGCCAGGCATTTATAAGTAAGAATATGTCTCGTGTATATTTGGGAGCTGGGTGGTGAGCCTCCAAAGAGCAAAGAGAAAAAAAAAATTATTACACTTTTGCCTTTTTCCCTTGATGCACACCACAAAGTGGGAAGCCTGGGTTCAACTCAGGGGAGAGCAATGAGGGACGACTGAGCTCTTTGGCCTTGAAGATGGCTCTGAAGGCCATGAGGTTACCAGGTGAGCAGAGAAAAAAAGCAAAACAAAAACAAAAAACAAAAAAACCAGTGGTTATGAGGGTCAGTGGACAGGATGGAGGTGGAAACTCAAAGGCTCCCAAATGCAGAGAAGCTGGCCATGGGTGCTGAACTGGTGCCCTGTGCTTTCTTCCACACCGGGAGATGGTGGGCAGTGGGTAGCTTAGGTTCTCATGGTAGAGCTGATGGCTGGTCTAGACTTGGAAGTTTATCTGGCAGTATGAAGAGAAGACTCATATGATAGAACATACTTTTTGGAGGATTCTTGTCCTTAAGTCTAGAGGAATGTTTGGAGATACCTAGACATCTCTGATCCCCAAGCTGTTTGTCCTTCTGGACCCTGACATTTCTATTAAGAGCTTAAGAAAGTATCAGGAAGGCCTGAAGCCTCGAAAGAGAGGGAGGCAGGGACCTCCCTGCTCCTGTTGTGGACAGTGTATATGTCCACTGCAGTCAGGGTGGTAGAGGATACCATATAGAGGGGAGCCCCATCAGAAGGGGGGCATGCTGGGGTAACAGGGAAGGCAAGAAGACTCCATGGGGCTTTTGGTGACTGCTGTGTTACCTTATTTGTACCAGTCAAGGAGAGCACCTTAGACCACCATGTATGGGGGAAATGCAGGTGTGGGGATGAGCTCTTTTCAGGAATGGGGATCAGTGAAATGAACATGGACATCTTCCGCTCTTAGGCAGGGTCAGTGCAGAGTGCTCTACAACCCAGGTGCACATCCTACCTGCCACACATGCCCCAGGCTTGCCCTACCCACTAGGAAGCCATAAGCAATGTTCTGTGAGTAACGTATTAACACCTATGCTAAAGACAAGTGCAGAGCATGGGTCCTGTTACTAGGGGTGATGTCTTGCCTGTGGTCTTCTGCCAAGATTGGGAACATTGCTTGGAGTTGCGAACCCTGTCTTCTCACTCCTGGAGAATACTTCCCAGTAGAATGATGTCCAGGGCATGGACCTGAACCTCCTTCCCTGGCCATTCATTGGTACCAAGGAGGGTAGAGGTAGTAGGACCTGGCAAGGAGAGAAAGTTTGCCCAGTGTCTATCCTTTCTGGTCCACCTATGGCACTAATCCTGGTCTAGGCACACAGGACTCCTAGGGACATATATACTGATTTGATTTGATAGAGGGTCACATCCATTATTTTCCCTCCAAATTTAATATTAGATTCATTTATTATACTGACCCAGCTGACGAATGTTCCCATTACTCTCCCATGTATTCATTTGCTCTTGAAATCTGTGTGGTGTAATTGTCTTGCCTTATTGGCAGCTTCAATTCTATAGCTCCTCTTCCAAAGGTCAGTGGCTTGCTAGCTGACCTGGCAGTGAGTATTCCCTAGAGGCAGGGCTTTTTTGTTTGTTTGTTTGTTTTGTTTTTTAAAGGGATGCTCATTTACATGGCTCAGACTTCAGCTTTGAGCTTCCTCCTTCTCTGATTGTTTCCTGTGGAGAATATTGAAATCCTCAGGACATGGTGGGTCTCCAGTCTGGTCCTTCTGTCTTCTCATTCCCTGGCTCTGTCTCTGAGCCGTGGCACAACTGTGAGGTTGGTTTGTTTCCTTTTTATCTTGCCTTTCCATTCCAAATTAAGGTCTGATGACACACCAGTATCAAAGAGAATATGCATGTGCATCTTGGGTTGTATCTCTACTATTTCTTCCCTTCCCTCTCTTCCTCCCTCCCTCCCTCCTTCCCTTTGTCTTCTTAAGAATAAAGTCTCACCTTGCAATCCAGGTTGAGCAGCACAGGCTGGCCTTGAGCTCTCAATCATCCTGCCTCAGCCTCCAGAGTGTTGACCGCAGCTGTGCCCCATCCCACCTGGCTTCTTAGCCATATGAGTTTGATAAGACAAATACCCTGGCAAGAGTCTCAGTATGGCTTTGAAATGTCTATGGGTTGGCTTTCGGTTTGAGACGTGGTCTAAAGCAAAGCTTTGACCTGTGGTTTTGGTTTGGAAAAATGCAAGAATGGCTATGAGTTTCTTCTAGGAGGCAGACAGAAATGTCACAGAAATCTAATCCCAGCAGAGTTACTTGGGAGCTGACACATCCAAAGTTAGATCTGTGGTTGTGCAAGTTTTCTGGTGGTGACTTTTTTTTTTATGCAGCTGTGTTTGCTCAGGGAAACACATCTCTGTACGAAACCCTGAATGAAATATGAATATACTTCTTACAATTTAGTACTTTTAATAAAGGATTTGTGAGCAAAAAGCTTAAGTACAGGGACCACAAAACATATAGATAAAAATATAGCCGCAATCACACATCAAACTCAAGAAAATTCATTATGTGGAGAACATCAGTAATTGAGAGAAGTTGTGAGAACTGACAGAAAAATAATATATATACTCAGAATTTCGAAGCCATGAATTCTCTTAGCTGGGATCAGGCCTCTAAGTTCTCGAGGGTGGGTGTTTTATTACAGTGCATGCTTTACTTAGAAGGATGTAATTTATTATCATTGAATCTGCATGGCAACATGAATTTGGATTTGAGTCTCTGAGAGAAGTTTACAATTAGTCCCCTCATATGTATTATATGTATTTATAGCTTTGAAGAACACTTGATATTAAAATAACTTAAATACCTTCCCTTTTGTTTCCATCTTTGGTTGAGCTATGAAATACTGCCTCCTCTTCTCTACTTTCTCCTCCTCCTCTTCTTCTTCCTCCTTCTAAAGCAAAATTGAGCCACTGCTGGGGAAGTGTGGTCACCGTGGTTGGGCACCAGGGCTGAAAGCAACCACTCTGTACTCCCGGTGACCTGGTCCTAATAGAGTAGAAGGGGAGGAAGAGCAGAGCAGCTGCATCACCACCAAGGACCTCCCGACTCATCCAGCCACGCTTCTCCCCAGGCTTGCCTTGCTTTCTCCTACCATGTAGGAACTGTCAGTGGGCTGTGAACTCTATGGTTTTCCCTTTTCTGTTAAAACACAGTAAAGACTTGATTATGTGTTTCAATATTTCTCAGCCTGACCCTCAAGGAAAGCCTGTGACAACGATTTAGTTATCGGCGTGTGTTTACCGCGGTGCAGTGGGGTTGTGCTTCTGACATTTTCTTTGCACTGTCTGGAGCTTTTAGCGAGTTGTTCTCTTACTGGGCCAGCAGCTCAGTTTGGCCTCTCTTTGCAGATGGGTTACACATTCCCTTAGCACTGGCATGCCCCCCTAACCTTCCTTGGTGGCTTTCCTTGACTTAAACACAGTAATTGGCATGGAGGTCTAAAGCTTTATTTTATGATATTAAATCATTTCTTTATAGAAACAGGAGTCTGCAAAGCACACCATTCATTATGTGAGGGCCTATGTTCACAGGGACAGTGGCTGACAATAGTGACAGCGTAAGAAGTGGGGCCATGTGTGTCAAAGGAGGTGTTAGCTCTTACCTCAGCAGCAAGGGTCAGGACCAGGTGTCCACCTGCTGCATCTTGGAGGTTGAGACACAGGATGTTTTTCTACTGGCTTGGTGTACAAAACATAACAGTTCCTTAAAAGGTACTAAATTAACAGTGTAGCCTGAGACAAGCCTAAACTCCGTGGCGCTATTCTAGAGGGGCCTGGTGATCTCTCCATATAATCTTGTGAACACCCTCCCCCATATGGGCCATGGCTTTCTTGAAACAAAGAGGATTACCAGTCATAAGTTCTGAAGGCTGAAAGAGGGTGGGAGAAAGATTTACAAAGAAGATTTTTTTTTTTTAAAGTACTTACAAAGCTGTTGCTTCATTCAGTTCCAGTCAGAAAGGAATTCTTAGCTTTGGCACCCTCAGTTCATGGTGAGAAGGGGCTGGACATTCTCAGGTCCTCATTATCCTCATACATCCCATGGGAACCGACTCCAGAAGGCCATGGCCAGTTGCTGCAGGTAACCAGCATAGGAAAATCTTTCAAGAATGCTTACACAGCTGCTCAGTCACTCAAGGGTCCCCAGACTTGCTAGCCCCCAGATAGAGTTTGGGAGGTTCAGGCACTATGAGTTTCTATGTGGTGATTTGGAGTTCAGACTTGGGTGGATGATTTTCCCCTCCATTCTACCAGCCCATCTCTTATGTAGCTTCTCCATATTCTCACGTAGAGCACCGACATTTCCTGAGGTGTGATGGGACCTGATGATGAAGCCAGCTTACAGACCCTGGAGTCTCTTATCACAATACCTCTCAAGTCTCCCCTGTCACTTCCCTGACCAAGCTTGCCACATCAGGTGCTGGATAGCACCAAGAGCTGTCCTCAGCCAGAAGCAAGAATCCTACCATGTTAGTCAGACCTTTCATCACTGTGACAAAATACTTTCCAAAGCAACTTATGAGAGGAAGTACTGATTTAGGTCACAGTTTTGTAGGATTCAGCCTATAATCTCTTGACCCTGTGTATTTAGGCAGAATGTAGTGTATGGAGGGGTTATCTCATGGTGAACAGGAAGGATGGAGGGCAGGGAGAAAAAGAGAGGAAGGAAATATATCCCTGAGAACCCACTCAGGGAACTACTTCCTCCAATTAGACCTGACTTCCTAAACTTTCCACCGGTTCCCACATATCACCACCAGCTGAGGACCAAGTATCTCAGACAAGAGCCTGTGGTTGACATTTCATATTCAGCTTATAAGATGTACTTGCCCTCGGATCCACGGATACAGGTTTCTTTCTCTCTCTCTCTTTCTTTCTTTCTTTCTCTCTCTTAGAGAAGGATTCTATTGAGATTGGGATATAGAATGCTCAAACATTCAGAGGCTAGAGAAACATCCAAAGTGAGCAGTGTCAGAGTGACTCTGCTCTTAGGGTTGTCTCCCGGAACATGCTTAGCAGGAGAGACCAGGCAAATGAGGAGGGAATGGAACTTCTAGAAAGATCGAAAAAGATATGGGGCATGTAACTGGTACGGAGTGCATGGTTGCCACATCTAACAATGAGTATGTTAGTATGTAGGTCACAATACGGTACTGTGGGTTATTGGACGTTGCCTTAGATAACTGTTTGTAGTGTATTAAATGCTTTTGCTGAGGCAGCACACTTTGTAACTGGTATTTTTCACACAGTTGTAATGCTGAAAAGGCCCAGTGCCTCAGCAGAAATCAATTTATCTTTCCCTTCGCTGCTTGTGTATTGTGGGCTTCTGTAGTATGTTCGCATTTGATTAATTGATAGTCTTTGTGTTAGATATCATTTGTAACCATGCTGTCCGACTCTGGGTGCCTTAAAAACTTTCATAAGAACACGACATTATTTATGCGAGACCTCCTCGTGACAAAGTACAATAGTGAGATGCAGAAAGAAAAAAATAGCATCAAAAAGCTCCTGGCTTATAAGTTTATTAAGGGCAGAACAATGTTCCCATTCATGTCTCTGGCTGTTTCTGCAAGGTTGCTTTGACAGGCTTTGCTAAGAAAAGCTGGGTGATGAAAGTTTTTTTCTTCCTTAGGGTTTTTTTTCTTTTTTGATCATCTTGTATGGTTGCTGGGGCTCCTGGTTCTGTCTCAGAAGGGAAAAGTAAGAGGGAGTGGCAGGAAGGTGTGGGAAGCATGACTGTCCCTCAGCCATGAGGACCAGACTAGGAGAGAGTGAGAGAGACCTGTATCATTATAGGTCGCTCCTGGGGCCTCACGGGAGAGCCCGGTGCTTCTTAAATAATGTGTTTGTATGCATTTCACACAGTGCGGGCTGTTCCCCGGCTATTATTAATATCTATTTTTAGAGCGAAGACCTCTGTAAATGAAGGTACCGAAGGCCCGAGTTACAAAAAAAACAGAACAATGCTGCAGCTTCCCCATTTCATTATAAAGTTTCTTTGACCCTGTGGTTTATTTTCAAACATTCAAGTTATTTGTTCTGGTGTATTCTTAAACAGGGGTTGTTTTTCTCCCTCTCAGAAAATGAGCACAGATGGTGATGGGTTTTCAAGTGCTGACATCCCCGCTTGAGAAAGTGTTCCCACCTTCTTTGTGCTGAACAAGTCAGGCACACTAACACGATGATGCGATCATCGGCTTCATGCAGACATGCAGAATTGATTGACAGGGTAAAATTTAACATAAACCGCACATTCTTTCAGTGCCTTCAATTTCTTAATGATGTTTATTTGTTGGATATTAGCAGCGGCAGGAATTTCATTTAAGGCAAAAAGGGGGAGTGGGTAGGAGAGGAGAAGACAGAGTAAAAAGGGTGAAAAACTTGTTCCAGGCAAACAGGTTTAAGAGGGAATTTATTGCTCTGGCAGCGTCTCCATCAAAACCGTCTGTAACCGCTCCTCGGAGCCAGCTCCAGAGCTGAGGCTGTCAGCGGCTAACTAGCCATTCTCAGACCATTGCTTCTGTTTGCGTGACTAAATGCAGACAATTAAAGCCAAGCACTTTCATTCTCTGTGAACTCATTGTTATCCAGGGTTCAAGTACTCAGATAATGGGCCACGGGGAGACGGGTGGATCATGATGGCAGAGGGTACTCGGTGAAGCCCACTCCTCATTATCTTTGCGTTTTCTGTGTGCTGACCCTTGGTTTCAGGTTGGTGTCCTTGCCTGAGCATTTTTGTAGAGGCTTGCTAAGGGGATGTGATGCCCCAGAGGATGGGGCTCCTTCCTGGACAAGTTCAAAGGGCAGATTTGAACACCTACTTGGCATCAGGAGGGACAAGGAGGACTTTCCCAAGCTGCCTCCCTCTTCCGCCATGTCCTGGGAAGCAGTGGGGGAACATTAGCAGGTTGTCCATCCCAGATCTACCCACATGGCAGCCTTTAAACTGAGGACCAGATATAAGGATCCAGCACTTCTAAAGAGTTATTTCCCCTTCCCCCAACCCCATTCACATCATAAATAATATTGAGCCACTCCGTAAGTATAGGAAGCCAAAGTTTTGTAATTGTTAGTATTTTTCCTCAAAACATAATAATTTGTCAAATGTTTCCTAGATTTGGGCATCCATGCTGTTTCTCTGCCCCGTGCCAAAGCTGGGCAGGCTCTAGATGAACCTCACATTTACGTCTCCCGTCAAGTTTTTCCAGGTCCTTTGGTCACAGCCATAATGATTTCTGTTTTCTTTAAAGCAACTTTATTTGTATCAAATTTGACTTTTTCCGCTCCCTCCTTTCTCGCTCCCATGTTCCCCTCTCCTTGCTGTGTTCACCCCTTCTGAGTACAGCCTGGGGGTGAGTCTGCAGCACTTGCTGGGTTTCCTGAGTCTCAGTGGTCAGGACTGAGACCAGGCGAGATGCTTGGCACATCACTGGGGTGTAGTGAGCTGCCCTGAATATCCAGAGTAGGTGACAAAGGGGGATGAAAGAGACAGGTCTGCCACAGTGCTGGGTGGCCATGACCTTGATTCCTGGAGAGTCTGGGACACAAGGCGGAAATGAGAAGGATGTTAAGTGTGGGATTCTGGGGGAAGAGTAGCTAGCTCTGAGGGTCTCAGAAGGCCCAATTCTTCTGCCCCGTCCTCTGATCCACACAGAGAATTTTCTAGGTCCTTCAGCTGGACTTGGGCTACCTCTAACCTGTTCCAACAATTAGTTTCCTGGTTTTTTTTATAATGAATAAAAAATTGTTGTTGTTTCAATTGAATCAGTGAAGTGTCTAGAACAGAGAAGACTTTTCTTTCTGTATGAAATATTGATTAAAATAAAGATGAAAAATAGGGAGGGCCTACAAAATGGCTCAGGCAGTACGGGCTTGCTGCTAAGGCTGACAGTATGAGTTTATCCCTGAAATTCACATGATGTAAAGAGAGAACATACTCAACTTGTTCTTGACTTCCACATATACATTATTCTCTCTCTCTCTCTCTCTCTCTGTCTCTCTCTCTCTCTCTCACACACACACACAGACACAGACACACACACACACCATATAAAACCAGCTAGACATGTTGGGCTGTACCTTTAGTTTCAGGACTCCTGACAGTACAAGGTCAAAGTTAGACTGGGCACATAGTGACACAGACTTGACTCAAAAATGGCTAAGAGGTCTGAACATTTATTTCAGTGGTAGAGCCCCTGCCTAGAATCCCCCAGTGAGGGGCTGGGGTATGGCTCAGTGGTAGAGCCCCTGCCTAGAATCCCCCAGTGAGGGGCTGGGGTATGGCTCTGTGGTAGAGTCCCTACCTAGAATCCCCCAATGAGGGGCTGGGGTGTGGCTCTGTGGTAGAGCCCCTGCCTAGAATCCCCCAGTGAGGGGCTGGGGTGTATCTCAGTGGTAGAGCTCCTGACTAGAATCCCCCAGTGAGGGGCTGGGGTGTGGCTCAGTGGTAGAGCCCCTGCCTAGAATCCCCCAGTGAGGGGTTGGAAGTATGACTCAGTGGTAGAGCCCTTGCCTAGAATTGAGTGCTAGGCTTATAGGTATGAATCAGCATTTAGGCCCAGTGCTGTGTCTTCATAGAGAGCTCTGTCTTGCAGTTAACCTGCAAAAACTGCTTACATTATTTATGTAAAGCCCACAGTATTTTCTTGGATTGAAAGTCAAGGGAGGGTCCTGCCTACTTGTAACACAGAGAACACTAGAATGAAGGGTTTCGAGTTCCTGGCCGTCTGTGGAAGGATGGAGGTCTCCCCGTGAGGATGCATTGTGATGTCCCTATGGGATGTAAACTACATGAATTGGGGGCTACTAATGGTGGGGGATTCTGGTGCTCATGGGGCTACTACCCCTAGTTGTAGTTACAGGTACATTCAACTTGGCCAGCATGGTTCTGGGGCATATCAATTGTAGCCCCTAAGCTGCCTCTGGCCAGGTATCATTCATGTACCACCCTAAGGTCCAGTTGTTAGAAGGTCTTCCATTTATTTTGCTGTTGTCCATTTTTGCTACTGCCTTTAGGAAAGAGCCATGGACATGCCAAGAGAAAATTGTAGTCCCTGGGGCCATATCTGGGCAGCTGAGAAGCGAGTGTTGGCCATTAGACACATGATGTAGAGCTGCCTTTTAATTTTGTTGCAAGTGGCTTTCTACTGGCCATTATGGCTCTTCTGGCTTAGCCAGAGGCTTGTATGTTGGTTGGCTGGACCCAGGAAACTCCAGTTTTCACACACACCAGGGATGGAGCCTGGGTGTGACTAAATATTAGACATAGCCTCTCCTGTCCTGAGAGCATGACCATGCCTGAGAATGAACTGGGTACCTGGCCATGCCGTGATCACCCCTAAATCTACTTATTTTCTGGGTGAGGCCACTGCCAACCAGGCCATTTACTTCTCTCTCTAGACAGATGAATCACAAGTTACAGTGGTGAGATGTGCCCTGGGTTCTCTGCAGGCTCATTACCTGGTGCTTCTCTACAGCCCTGATCTAAATGCTGTGCTGTCCACGGGTGCTCTACTTCCTGTCCTGGGCTTACTCCCCTTTACCTGTCCGCTGTACCTCTGAATCTCCTTGTTCACTGCTTGCTCCTTGACTAGGTTGTTGGCTCCACCAGAGTTCCTTGTATCTCTTTTTCTGTCTGCAGCACCTGGAATCTTGCTCAGCTCTGGAGGTTCTATATGAATAGACATGAAGAAGAGAAGGATGAGAAATGGACCTTCACTTGAGGGGAAGACAGTCCAATGTGTTATACTCAGATATCGAGGAATATCTTTGGTCCTAGGACATGGTGAGGATCATGTTGAGGGTAGGAAGGGCACTATGGGTCAAGTGGTCAGAAAAGGCTTCCTGAGCTATGTGGCAGCAGGTACGTAGTGTTTGCAAGCTGAGGGAAGAGAAGACACAAATCCATGCCTCTGTGGAGCTGGGTCTGCTTTGGGAAGATCAGCAGGAGCTTGACGGAATGTCTCGAATTCCAGGGAGAGATTTCAGTCCTTGTTTTCTTGACAGAGGACTGCCTGCAGAGTTTTGTGTTTTAATATAAATGATCTTGCTTAATTACAAAATTTCTACGTGTTCACTACTCAGATTCAACAGGATAGCTGTGTGCATTGGGAAGTAGCAAAGGCCCCTTCCACTCTACTTCTGAGTTTTTCTCTCCCACTTTGGGGAAAACCTCTATTTCAAGTGTTTCACTATAAACTGCCATACTATTACCAGGGGTTTCCCTCATTTATGTGGTGAGGATGCTCATAGCCATAACCCACATGTAGGATTCACTACATTTTATTTGAAGGCTTTCTTTTGTTAAGGTGTCATACTCTAACTTTTGCATGATTATTCATAGTACGGAATGTTCACCTCTATGGAACCATGTGCTGTTGGATGTCTGCTTTTAATTTATCTATTTCTAATGCTACATCATAGACTGCTACAGATATATGGGCACAATGACCAATACCTGCATCCCAGTGCTTGGGATCTTAAGGCAGAAAGATGGTGAATTCAAGGCTATCTTGACCTTGTGAGACCACCTCAAAAAGAGGAGAATAGCTAAGTGGTAAAGCACTTACTTAGCATTCCCAATCCCCTGTGTTCCATCTTTAAATCCTTAAAATTTAATGTATGCAATATATGCATGTTGTGAACAACTTTGAATATTTCTAGATGTAGCATCAATGGGTTGCTCAGTATATATTCTTAATTCTTTGATAGACATCATAAATTGCCCTTCAGAACAATGTTATGTGTGTGTATTTTATACACATCTACCAATTTCTGTGCATGCTATTCATTTCTGTTTTAATAATATGTTTTTAAATTTATCAGTATGTGTGAGTGCAAATGTATATCACATGTATTCAGGTCTGTATGGAGGCCAGACGATGGTGCTTAGATCTCCTAAAGCTAGATGTTTGTAAGATGCCTGATATGAGTGCTGAACAAAGGTAGCATGGACTCTTAACCACTGAGATGTTTGTTCAGCTCCTTAGCAGGTCATTAATGCCATATGTCATTAAAGTTAACATATGTAAAGAGCTTTGAAAGATCAATGAGAAAAATCTTAACAGTACAACTTATAGGAGACACTGAAGTGGATGACACACATATGAAGAGATGCAATTGATAAGGAAAATAGAAATTAAACATGTCCTTTATATTAGCCAACTTCTCAAAAAACAGTGGTATTCAGTGATAGTAAGATTCTGAGAAACTAATAACATGTTGGGAGGCCAGGACTACTCGGTCAAGTTATCATAAAAAAAAAAAGGTGAGTCCTAATCATTGTCATCAAAGCACACACCTTTTTTTAACATCCCTTTTGCCAGAGGTGGTGTGGTGATTTGAAAGAAAATGGCCCCCAGAGGGAGTGGTATTCTTAGGAGGTGTGGCCTTTTGGGAGGAAGTGTGTCCCTGTGGGGGTGGGCTTTGAGGTCTCCTTTGTTCAAGCGACACTCAGTGCCATACTCAGTTCAGTTCCTGTTGCCTGAATATCAAGTTGTAAAACGCTCACCATGTCTGCTTGCGATGGCAGAACCACATTTAACATGTTTTTGTTTGTTTTTTGTTTTTAATAAGAATTGCCATGGTCACGGAGTCTCTTTACAGCAATAAAACCCCTAAGACTGGTGAAGTGAATGTGAAGACTTCACATCTAGAAATGGTTGCTGCTACTTGGCCTAGGTGGTGGTATACAGAAACTAAGTCACCTGCCTTTCCCAGATTAGCATGTTTGAGCCTAGTACTTGTGTGGGTTGCTGACTATGATTCTGGGCAAACCATAGATTCTACCTGTTGGAGGAATACTGAATACTTCATCAGGGACTCCTGGCCCTTGCCATTAAAGGGCACACTTAGCTGGGGTGTTCAGTCAAGAGCAGAAAACACTACACAGAGGTGTTTTTTGAGTTCTCAGGAGCTCCTACAGGCTCTGTGTCGTGATAGCAGTGATTTCCTCCTGCATCTCACAGCCACCTCTAAGAAACACTTGAATGCAGATCATATCTCGATGATATTTACTAAATAAATATTTGCTTTATAGAAGAAATGTTACAAAAAAATGCTTAAACTGCAGGCTAAGCAAATGCAAGCCCAAGGTGAGAAATGCATTCTGAGGAGGGGAACTGGTGTCCGAATGTTTCCATAGTGAGATCCAATGGGCGGGCACACGGGTATGACAGGAAAAGCACCTATTCTTTCCAAAGACATTATTGTGGGCACTTCTGCAATGACCCTCCCCCCCAGGACTCCTTTGAATTTACTAGAGTTCAGTTTAGCTATAGGATACTCAAAAATGTGCTCCAGGCCACTCAAAGAGCCTGTGATACCTAGGGAGCCAATGGGTCAAATGTAAATTGCATTTTTTTTTTTTGTTTTGGTGTGAAAACTAAGGAATAAGAAGCAAATGAACAAAGCAGGGGAAGGTCTGCAAAGAGCCAGAGAAATGATGCAGAGGCTTCGGACTAGTATCTGTGTAGCAAGGAAGGGGGCAGGTGCCGGCACAGTGGGGGAGAAGGAGTATATTGAAACATGATGTTGTTTCAAGCAAGATTTTCTTCTTTCTATCCTTACCTACCTATTTAGAAAAGTCTAACTGTGTAGCTAAGGCTGGCCTTTGTCTTAAAGTTTCCTTTCTCGGTCTCTCAAGTATTGGCATTATCTGCATGGGCCACCAGACTTGGCTACAGATAACTTCAAGTATTGCAGAATTCAATTAGAAGCAAACTTCATAAGAGGTCTTAGAGCTTATAAACAAGCAGGGAGTGATGAACATGGAAAGACATGCTTCCTTGGCTTGGCTTTGTTTGTAGGATGCAGTAGTATGAGATATTGGGGTGATGGGTGGAATCGTGTGCACAGCCATGCATTTGCTTGTGTACACAAGTGCACATGGGCATGCTAACTAACTCTTCTCCTAGGGTGATGGTCTTTAGGATGCCCTCTAGAAATGAGCCAGCAGCCCTGGGTCTTGTCTCCTATACCCCTTTGAAGTCAGCTTCCTTCACCCAAGGCAAGTCCATTTTCAGAAGTACCAGCTCTACAGTGTGCCTTGAGGCATTTCTCTTTCTCTCTTCCTTCGATTCGATATTGCTAGTGTGTTTGTAAACCACATGGCGTTGCTTTTAACAAATACACAAATACATACTAACTGCCAGCTTCTTAGGCTGGACAGACTGGAACTGGCTTTAGCAAGTGAATAGACGACATGTCAAAGACTGTTGACTAATCCCTGTGCTGTCTGAGAATACTTCTCCAGATCGTAGATGAATGCGCTGGAGGCGTTTAAAATAGAAGTCTGAGCATGACCACAAGCACATGCTGGAGAGTTACGGAATCTACGTGCTCCCTGGCAGGTGAGTATTTATAGGAGAGGCCATGCAGATGGGGATGCCTGGAAGCGCTCTCTCTCCTCTCTCTCTCTCTCTCTCTCTCTCTCTCTCTCTCTCTCTCTCTCTCTCTCATTCAGATGGGGCAGGATCATGTTCAGATAATATCCTGCTTTTATTTATTATTTGCTTCCAATGTGACTATTTTTTAATTTTTTTTAAACAAATAATTTAGTCGTAAAGCCTCAGACTGATTTTATTTCTTTATTTTTTTTATGGTGAAATAGTTCTTGTGAGCTAATTTATTTTTCAACTTTAAAACATCAGCATTTTATAGATCGGAATTTCACAATGTGAGGATGATTGCTATGTACAATTTGCAAAATTGTGATTAGCCAGCCCTTGCTTTGAGTTAGTTCTCCTTAATTCACAAAGCCTTCCAAGAATAGTATGCACAAAATTCAGTTTGCAAATTGCAGGGCAGATTTTTAGAGGGCAGTTTAGAGAATGAAGTCCTAAGGGTTTTATCTATATTTGTATCTCTTGTTAAACTAAACTCTTATGTAAATGTTACAATCTGTAAATAACTAGCTGGGCTGCCTTCTTCCAGGCGAGATTGTGTCTCCATTTTTTGAGATTTGGCAAAATTATTAAATGGCAGAATTGAGTAAGATGCAAGTTAATTTGGAAGGAACTAATAGCGTTAATCAATACCATCCATCAGATGGGTTTATGCTAATATTGAAGGGTTTAAAATTTCGAAGACCTTCCAGGTGGCAGTTAAATTTCTTACAAATTAACAAAAAAATTTTAAAAGAAAATGATGTTTTAGGGGGAAATAAAAATGGAGACCACCTTGTGGTTTTTACTTTTTGTAGCCCTGAATGTTTCTGTAAACCTTGTCGTCTGTATACACAGTCTGAATTCATCTGCTATGACACGGTAGAAATTACCAGATTCCATCAATATTACTGGCAATCCTCATTTTCAGACATCTCTTTCCTTTCCTTTTTCTTTAAACCATTTTACTAACCTTGATGAAATGTAGATGGTATTCAAAGATGACTTGAAAATGCCATTGGATGACAAGCAAAACAAAACCCCAGAACAAACAAACAAACAAACAAAAGCTAACCACATTGATCAGACAGCAGAAGTCATTTCCCAACAACTCTCAATATTTGGATGCCACCACAGTTACCTTTGCCTAAATTGTAGGTAACTTACAGACATTTTAATCATCTTTAAACTTTGAACTGAACTGAACTAGTGGCTTCTTTTCAAAACAGTAAATGTATAGAGGGCTTATTCTAGTTGATTTTAATATGATCCTGGCTTCTTTTGTTTACTCCTATGGGCTGGACCACAGGGATGTATTTTGATCAGTTCAACTTCATCAAGTGGCTAGTACATTGCATTCTGGGAGTACAGCAAGGCAGAAGAAGAAATCTTGTGTGTCTGGGGGCCTCACTCTAGGGGACCTTGGATGGCCATAATAACTGGCTCTCCTCAAAGGTCAGGAGTCAGGTGTGGCCTGAGGAAATCACTTTTTCCTCTCCCCTGTAGTCCCACTTACTACATGGGATGTCTGCCACCTGCCTTTGCCTCTCCAGTACAGGCATTAAATCTTATGCCACCACACCTGGCTTTTTCCATTTTATTTGGGTTAAGCTAAGGTCTCAGCCTATAGTTAAAACTAGTCTGGAACTTGCTCTGTAGCCTCTCTTTCATGATCCTCCTGGCTCAGCCCCAGCCACCCCAGTACTGGGCTTAAAGGTACCTTGCCAAGATTTTCTCTCGCACCAAATTTTTCTTCCTGCTTTGGTGCACTTCTTGCTGCCTCCAGGAGTTTTTAGGATTTTTTGGAGCAGGATGGATGAGTGGATCACTCCTGCTTTTAATGGCCACTTTACACCTGAAGGTTGGCTAAGCTTAAGGAAGGAATCTAAATTTTTATAAGAAAGTGCCTTTATCCTAAACTACTTCATCTGATAATTATGCTGTGATCAATATTTCAGGGTACACACTAAGTTTTTTTTTTAAGCTTCTGTGGCCCAACCCCAAGAAGTCGCTTTCTCATTCTCAGATGTGGCCTTCTGAATGCTTCAGATCAAGGCTACAAGGCTTCTTGAGGACCTGAGGCCCAAAGTTTACATCACAGCTATCATTCTGGCTTAGTTGTGGCTTGACTTGTGTTATTCATTTTTATTGCTACGACAACGTGCCCACTAGAGATCAACCTAAAGGAGCAAGAATTTATTTGGCTCATGGTTTAGTTCATGGCCAGTTAATTACAATGTTTTTTTTTTTTTTTTTTTTTTTTTTGGTAAAAAGTTAGGTAGAATCTATATATCCTACCAAATGGAGACCAAGCCTTTTAATTCATCAGCCTTTTGCAGGGACTCTAGTTCATAGTAGTACCTTACACAAAGTCAGAGCATCCAATGGGAAAGTGAGTGAGGTCCAAAGCCTTTCATGTCCTGGTACTTCATGGGGAGCACAAAAAGTTGAGGAACATACCAGATCTGAAATGTGCTTCTGCTTTAATGGCTAGAAGAACCATGGTCCTAGAGGACCCAACTTTTTGTTTTCTGAGCCCAGAACAGGGACCCTAGAATTCCTGATAAACCATAACATTCTCCAGGTCAGAGAGGTCTTCAAAAGTGCTGCTGGTGGTCTCATCATTTGGTCTGAGCCTTCCTGGAAAACTCCAGACCTCCAGTGCTTGCTAATTGTGAGTTCATGTGTGAGTGGGGAATTACCCTCTTTGTTCAGCCCTGACATTGACATTGTCAGGTGCCTCCACTGTCTGTCTCATACTATTACTCACCAATACTCTCTCCATGACCTCTTCTGCAGGCACTTAACTCCTGTTGGGCAATGCCCCCACCTCTAGTTTGCATCTTGGATCTTTCTTGAGTTTCTAATTCACCCACAATCAATAATTCCATTTTTTTTTAAAAAAAAAAAACTATAGAACATTTCTAAGCATACTGGGACAGAGGAAAGCGCAGAGCATGTTGTTTTTGGTTTGATGTCTTCTGGATTTATAAGTGCTGAATAATTTCATTCCTGCCTAAAAAGTAATCATATGATCCGTATCAGAACTTGACTGGGGTCTTTACTGTGAATCAGTTTTAGGGTTTTGGGGTTGAGCAGGATAGGAAAGAAGTCATTGTCCCTCCTTGTAGCCATCCCTTCAGCCTTTCAGCCCACATTTGCTCTTCTTCTCAGTTACCCACCTATTTACCCTTCAGCCCTCACCTCTCTGTCCACCCGCCCATCACACACTGATCCATATATTAATTTACTCAACACTCATCCACTCACTACTCATCATTCTTCAACCTATCGCTCATCCATCCGTCTATTCATCTATAACAGACCCACCACCTACATATCCACCATATCACCCATTCACCCATTCACTCACCCATCATCCGTCTATTCATCTATAACAGACCCACCACCTACATATCCACCATATCACCCATTCACTCACCCATCATCCATCTATTGATCCACCAACTACTATCTATTGACCCTGCACATATCCATCTACCTAGTCATCATCACCCATTAATTTTCTCATATATTTATCACTCATTCATCTGTCTACCCACCTAATTATTCATTCACCTGTGCATTCATCCATCCATCCAACTTCCATCTCTCCACCCACACACCTATCACCTGCCTATTAATTTATCCATATACTCACATATTCATCTACTTATAAAACTATCACCCTTATGTCCATCCATCCATCCATCCATCCATCCATCCATCCATCATGTTTTAGGCAGTACAAGTGTTTAAACATCACACCTTTCTTTGTATTCTAATGGAAGTCTCATATAAAGAAATTGCCATTAATGATACTGGTGGTCATTTCCTATTTATTGTTACCAAAGAAGTGAGAGACTTTCTCTATACAGTTTTATCTTTTTTTTGTTTTTGTTTTTGCTGAAGATTGATCAGAGTGTTAATAACCAACATTCATCATATATGATACAGTAAAACCTTTGTTGTATACAGAGAAATGAGTTAGGAGGGTTAGGAGGGGGCATACTGACCCCACGTCATAAAGTGAGTTAACTCTTCTTGTCTTTGAAAGTTTCACAATGGATAGGTGGGTGGGTGGGCAGGTGATAAGTAGGTGAGTAGATGTATAGATGGACAAATGGATAGATAGGTGGATGAACAGATTGGTAATAGGTAAGTATAGAGAAGGATGGGTACATGAGTACATGAATGTGTAGTTGATAAGTAGCTAGATTGATAGGTGATATGTAGATAGACGGATCCATAGGTGGGTCCATGAGTGGATGGATGGGTGATGTCTGAGTGCATAGTGTATACAATGCATCACTCCCACACCACCTTTCACCTTCCACTCCCCTTCTCTGCCACATCTTTCAAGGCCTCCTTTTTAACTTTTATGTGTTTGCATGTGTTGCCAATATGTGTGTTTGTGTGTGTGCATCATATGCCTGTCTGGTACGTACAGAGGCCAGAAAAAGGTGTCAAATTCCTTAGAACAGGAGTTACAGATGGTTGTCAGCCACCAGGTGGCTGGGAACTGAACCTAGGTCTTCTTCAACAGTAACAGGTGCTCTTAACCACTGAGCCATCTCTCTCGTCCCCTATCTCTTAAAAAAAATAATCCATTGAGCTCAATTAGTTCTACCCATACGCCCATTGCTGTGGAGTTAATTGTTGGGGTGACTGCCCTTTCCACAGTGCCTGTCAATTGCCAATATCCCCTCAGCTAGGTCCAGGACCTTGGGAGTCCCACTCACCTCCACACTGGAATTTCTAGCTAGCTTGATTTTGTGCATGACCTGTACAGCTAACCACAGCTATTGTGAGTTTTTGAATGGGTAAGAGCTCTTGTCCTGGACACCTCTACATCAGTACTGGGCATTTATAAAACCATACGAGGTCGTTCGTGCCTTCCTGGTCCACAGGCATAACAACACAAATGGTGAGTCATGGTGCGTGCTTTCCCCTCCCTATGCTCTGTGCTGATCATCTGAGGGCTCTGGCATCATGTGCGTGAAGGGAAGAGTGTGACTCCAGCTGCGCAGTATGGGCACCATGCAGTATGGGTACCACGCAGTATGGGCATGGCTGTCATCCCTGCTGCTGTGGTTTGAATGTGTCCTCCAAGATTCATGGACAAAAATGTGATCTCTCTGTGATATCTCAAGAGGACAACAAGTCATCCAACCACAGTGTCTCAGGTAGGATTTGGGGAAGTAATTAGGATAGAAAAAGTCATCAAGAATCTTATGTTTAAAAAAAGGAAAATAGACATATAAGCCCACATGTGCATACTACCTGTGTCTTTTTATGTAGTGCTTTGTGCTGTCTCAGGACAGTTCCAGTAAGGCCATTCCAAACTTTTGGTCATTGGTTATGTGCCTGCAGAACTTTTTTCTGTGTAAAGCAGCCTGCCTCACATGCATATAGTTATACTAAAGACATGGGAGCTAATATACCTGCCCTTGAGCCCTTTACAGAGGACTAGAGAATTTGGAGGAAAGGCAGGCAGTCTTCATAGCTGCTATCTACGAGCTAGTAGGGCTTCTTAAAAATTGTTTTCTTCATCTGTGATATAGGTAATGGATGGTAATTCCTGTGCTATTGTGACTGGGGTTAGGGTGGGCTCAATCGAGAGTCATGCAGGAAAGAGCTATAGAGCCTGAGGGTTGTGTAGGGTGTGGTGGCTGTGGTCCACAGGCTGCAGAGGGTCCCTGAGGCTCTGATGCCATGCTTCCTACTTGGGAGCATTGTAGGTCCCCTCATCCCTCTCCTCCTCCGGACCACTCCAGTGATCTGCTGAAAGTGAGCCACAGAATCATGAAAGAACCAGGTCTGACATTGCCTTTTGGGTTCAATTCTGTGTTCTGTGGCCTGATGGAAGTGTAGCCCTGGCACCAAATATTGGCAAAAGATTAGTCCAGATGTTATTTGTGAATGGACTCCAGATGTGGGCAGTGTGGGGTGAGCTGAGGCTTGATCATGGGTGTCCAGCTGTACCAACCAGCAGACGTGTGGTTGTTGTCTGTCACCTTTCTGGGTGAGTCACCTTACTGTAGAGTGAGGGACTGTTCTTTCTGATTTGCAATTCTACATGCTTCAGGGGAGTCCAATCCCACATGCACTGACTACACCCAGAATACCTCTTCTCTTCTCTGCTAAATCACAAACAGAACTTGAACTTGAGGTCATGCATGAAGTCATGAGTGTGAGTTTATTTTTTACATGTGGTGTGTTCTTTATTTACAGTTGAAATCCCCAAAGATTAAACTTTAAAAAGATTTAATAGTGCTGGGGTCAGATGCTAACCCCTTGCCATACTCCAGGCAAGCAGACAAGGCTCAGCAGAGCCTGCTCTTTGAAGAGGCTCTAACTAGGAGATGCTGCCTGCTGTGAGGAATACTTGGTGCACTGCAACCTGAGGAGGAGGTCTGGGGCCTGGGTGAGGTGAGGCAGGGTGGGGTGGGGGTTACCTGTGGAGTCTGGGACAGGGTAGAAAAGGCTGGTAACTTGGACCAAGCCTGGAAGCTGAGCTGTGAACAATCCTGTTCTCTATTTGAACAGCCACACATATTCCTCTGGTGTCTTATCCAGGATTCTCTTAAAGTTGGTTACTGACGGTTTGTGAGGAGAGGATCATGGGAAGAAGACATGGCCATGAGCCTCCATCTTGGCCCACCAAGATGGCCTGTGCTATACAAATGATCTTCTGAGAACATTTTAATTAATTTTTTAAATGTGCAGTTTGGGCCTGTTTGCTGAAAGCCATCTCCTCCTCCTCTTCCTCCAGTTGCAATGAACTAAAAAAAAAAAATGCATGTTCCCTTGGACTTTGAACCTAAAACTCTTGTCCAAGGCCTCAGAATTCACACCAGATTACTGAAGACTGAGGCCTGTAGTCCTATTCACCTCTGACCCCTGCCCCAGCCAATGGAATTGGCTCATGTCTACTTCCTCTGGGAGCCTGAGCTCTTCTCAGTGAGCAGTTATTTTATGACCAAAGTAGAGTGTTTTCCAAGCCTGTATTTGATTTTTGCTTATAATTATCTCCACATAAGACTTCAATTTTAGATTTTGAATTGGAGACACATGAACCCAGCTATGCATGTTAAAAGATCAGTGACAAAAATCACATGACATTTGCATGCTGTAATTGTTCCCCTGGTCCCCCCCCTCCCCCCAGCAGGCTTTGTTTGGAACTTCTAGAAAAGCCCTCAGGGAACAATCACACGCGCTTCCTTTAAGGACTGCTTGCGAATTGCATTTGTATCCAAATTCTCTTAAGTGAGGCACGAGTGTTTTGACCACCCTCAGATCACATCCACACCTCATAGATGTGGCACCCATCTCTGCTACTCCTATGGCTTGAGCTGTGAGGATTTTATCCTGTGGGTATTGCATGTGTCTTCTGAGGTGGGATTAATAGTCTTAATGACTCAAGGCTGGAGGGCACGTTTATAATGCCAGGTTACTTTCTCTATCACGAAGGGCACATATTTAACTGGAACACAAGCAGGAATGAGGTGGACTGGCCCTGGCTTCTTGAATCATGAACTGTTCATATTGTGTGTGGGGTTGGGGGGGAGGAGGGGATAAACCCTAGGACCTTAAGCATATTAGGCAAACACACTGCCACTGTACCACGCCCCCAACTCTTCCCTGGTGGATTCTAGACAAGTGCTCTACCACTAGGACACACCCCCTCCTGGGCTGTACCACCAGCCTGAGGTAGAGGGTGTGTGTGTGTGTGTCTGTGTGTGTGTGTGTGTGTGTGTGCCTGCCTGTTATTTTCTCTGATAAGGAAGGAATCCACTTTGGGGGGATAGTATGCAGTAATGAATGTGAAACACCTTGCATGGTGCCTGGTACAGTAAAAGGCTTTCATGCATAATTAGCATGGTGATTGCTGCTCAAGTACTAGTTTAGCATTGAGCAGTGAGGCGACTTCAGTGCTTAATTCTTCATAACTCCCCTGTGGGGGTAAAGATGATTGCTGGGCTGCAGTGACCATGGAGTTAGAAGAGGTCAACAAGGAAAGCCTTCTCAGGTTTGGTGAGGAGCAACCTGAGACTTTGGGGGAGATATCTGTGGGTGCCTAAGGACAACTCACCTCTATGTGGGTTCCTGTTCCCATTGTGGGAAAACCTTTTCATATCAGATGAGGTGATGGACTTTTCACATAGTCCTCTCTGACGTCAGGCAGGGCAGTGGACTCTGACTAATCCACTCTACTCTCTCTGTGTCTCTCTTTTTCTGCACTTGGTGGAAGTTCTCCACAATGGCCAGATGGAAGAGTTGGCTCTTAATAATAACTTATTATAAGTTGTGGTATGTTATTCCACTGTCCACCTAGCCTTAACCCAAGTTCAATTGGGATCATTTTGCAATGCAAGTAGTTATTTGCCCGTGTGTGCTTCTGAAATAAAGGTGTGATGTAGAGAGTTCACCCCATCAGAGGGAATAACGGTGAGGTGCAAACATGAAAGAGAGACAAGCATACCTTTCTCTAGGGAAAAAAAAAATCATTGCATGTTCATAGCTGTAAAGAGAGATTCCCGTTTGAATATCTCCATCTTTCCATTGCTCACGGGACCAACATCATCAGGCAACGGGTGCACTTTTCATAAAGGTCACTTCCAGTGGTGACCTTTATAAATTAGGGACCATCAAAAAGGTACTTCCAAATAATAGCTTCTTTTATGCCACTCTTCCTGAACCCCCACACACCTGTCCACTGCTTCTTTCCTCCCTTGTCACAGCAGAATTTGACAGTGGAGTAAGAGGACTGGGGGTGTATGTGAATTTATATGGGGAGGGTATTAAAGTAGGTCTTGTTGCAGCGTTTGCTTTTCTAAGGTGGAGAAAGCCAGTGGCTTTGGATGAGACACTTTAGTGGTTCTGACAGCAGGCTCAGCCCCTTCTCTAACCTCTCAAGAGGCAAACACCTGTCCCAGGCTATGTCTGAGGACACAGGCTGCACATCTGCTGGCCACAGAACAGAGCCTCATTCAGAAAGGCTCGGCAGGTCTGGGACAATCAGCTTATGGGAAATATTTTTTTCTTGATAGGAATGTGGTCCTGCTTGCTCAAAACATATCCTGTGTGCAGGGAACACACATAATCTGAGGCCAACTTTGCCCTTTGAGTTAAGAAATAGGCTTATGTGGGATTTTGGATGGGGAGCTTGGGAATGGGAGGTAGGAAGGGATCTATTTCAAACTGGCTAGGCCAATTGTCTGCTTATAGACCTGGATATACTGGACAACCTTAATAGAGTTCTGTTTTTGTGAAGTGGATGGGGCCAGTTAGCACAATAAAAGACCCTTCTAAATGGCAATTAGAATTTTTAAAGGAACCACTAATTTATGGACCTTGCAAATCCTGGTTGGAGTTACCTTGTATTTGTTTGGTTTTGAAGAAAGGTCTCACTGTTCTAGCCAAGGCTGGCCTGGAATCCTAAGTCTTCCTGACTCAGTTCTGTTCTCCTCTGAGAGCTGGGATTACAAATGTGCACCTCATGCCTGGATAGAAGCACCACTGAGATCACACAGACTGCGGCTGTGACCCTTTCTGCCCATGCAGGTACACTGCTCTGAACTTCCATTTTCAGGTTCATCTTGTTATTTTCATATAGCAGGTACTTTCATTTTTTTAATGGAGAATTTTTGACTGTGATAGAATATTTTGATCTATGGCACGACTTGTGGGGACTGCCCATTGGGAAGATACTTTCTCCACCAAATTTTTGAGGGGAAAAAATAAAGATTGATTTGGCTCTTATGAAACTGAATTATCCAAGGTACAGAAATATAGATTGAGTAAAATAAGACTAAAATTGTGTGAAAGTGTATGTTTTGGGCGATATTTTATTAATCTTGTGACTTACATAAGATAGTTCACCAAAAGAAAAAAATCCGCTATGACAGGCATACTAGTGGCACTCGATAAATAGATTCCTTGCTCTGTTGCTGTGATGGTTCCCATCACTAACTACTAGTACCACATTTGAGTTTTCTGAGTTGGGTAAATATTGAGTATGTGTCTTATTCATCAGGATGCCAGGGGTTTCTGGGTGCCCACATGTTAAATATTAATTGCACCAAATCTGCTCATGTCCAAGTTTGTGGCCCAGGGAATTATATTAAAATAAATTTAACAATGTAAGCATCTTGAACAAAAAAAATGATAGGACTATGGCAGAAATTCCTCCTCTAATGGTTGGTTTTCTGATGAGGGTAGTAGTGGTAGGCTCAGATTTGTATCTTCCTTCCCTGTGAGAATAGTGGCTCAGTGTGGATCCAAAAGATGCAGGAAGATACATGACCTTGAAGTGAGGAATCAAAAGGCCTCTGACACCAAAGGGTCTCCTTTCCCGTGCCCAGGACTATAACGTCCAGGTTTCCCCATTGTCTGAGATCATGTCTGGCTCGGTGCTGGAGACCTGGCTTTCTTGATCAGCATTTAGAACATAGTCAGTGCAGATTTGTGCCCTGAGGATCAGAAAGGGGTAGATAGCACATGGCCAGATGACTTCCCATTGTTGACATGGAGCCTGGCTTTCTGCTCCCCAGGGCTGGCTGCTAGAGGGAGTGTGGTTTACAGACCCACAAAGCCCTTGCCTGCCAGGCAAGGCAGAGACTGGATATTCAGCACACAACCACACTGCTTCCTCTGCAGCTGCTTTGGGGATTTGCATTTCAGGAGCTTTCTGGGATGTGTTGGGGAAACCACTATTTAAGGTCATTGACACCAAGAAATCAAAGTAATGTTTATCTTTGTGACAAAATACTGGTTTTTGTCATTGTTGTGACCGCCACCTCCAACCCTCAACTGAAGCAAGGTCTAACTTTTTATTTAGGCAGGCTGCAACTCACTATGTAGCCAAGGCTAGTTTCAAGCTCATGGCAATCCCCCTGCCTCAAACGCTCACCTGCTGGATGGCATACCTGTCTCACCAGTTCTTAAGCAGTAGTTTCTGGCTCTATTATGTCCTGATACAACATTGCCCATTCACAACTAGACTGTTTTGTGGAATGTATTAATGATAACCATGGTATTACTATTTTCAGAGGGATGTTTTCACTTGGAGCTTCTGGCCAAGAACATCAAAGCTCTACCTCCAGAAAGATGGACTATACCTCCTAAACTTCTCACTTCCATTAAAATTTCTTTTTGGAAGGAACTTACTTTCCTTTAGCCACTGGGTCCATGGTCTCATTATGGCTTGGCAGTGACCAGCATCTGCAATGGCTTCCAACATTTGGCTGTCACTATCCTGTGTTCTGTTAATTACTGATAATCTTTGGTATCCTCATCTTAGGACCCTTCTGCTGTCTTCCTGTTCCCTTTGCTGTGTTCTTTTACTTCATGATCCCTCCTCAGTTCCCTGGTATCTCTTTCCTGCATCCTGTGCAGTTCAGAGGAACTCAGCTATCCATCTATCCCGTAACAGCTCCTGTGTTCCACAGGAGAAGAGCACACAGTGAGTTGAGCCAATGAATCTCACTAAGCTAAGAATCGTCAGCCATAGTGGGTACCACATGTGTGCACTCCTGTGTCATGGGTCAGCCATGATCCTTCCATGCTTGTTCTCAAGAATGGCAATGCCATGCTTTCTCTTTCCTTTACTTGCTGTGGGTAGTCTTGTCCCCATAAGAAAAAAAAAAAAAAAAAAAAAAAAAAAACTCTCCAGAATGCTCCTTCACCTTCCCCCTACAACAGTCCCCAAATTCTCTGGCTTTGTCTGCTCTGCCCAGCTCTGTGATATAAGAGGGCACAGCCCTTCTCACCGTAGAGATAGAAACTCCTACAATATGAAGGTATATGGAAAGGCGAACACCATTCCTGGTTATACTCACCAGGTTATACTCCCTTCTTAGCACTTTGTATGCCTTCTCTCCCGTCCCCTTGTAAAATTTGCCTAATTGTTTACGATTCCTTAGCCCCACCTACAATAAGATTAACTTATAATGCCTTAGCCCAATCTATAATTATCCTAATTATTTGTCCATTTACTATCCCACACATAAATATTCATTGGTTTTTACTGTACCCTAGAACCTCCTGTAATACCTAATATGTGTGACAAAGAACATGCTCCCATGATCCATGAGTCCCGCTTAGGTCTTGTGTATTAATTTTCTTGTTGCTATTAAAAAAAAAAAACCCTGGCAACAGCAGCCTAGTGAAGGATGGGGTAATTTCAGCCCACAGAATAAGAGTACAGTCCATCCTGGTGGGGAAGACATGTGTCAAGGATGTGAAATGGCTGGCCACATTGCATTTACAGTCATGAATGCTGGTGCTCAGCTCTTCGTTTTTGTTTAGTGTGGGACCCCAGCCAATGGGACAGTTCTGCCAACCTTCAGGGTAAGCCTTCCCTCCTCAGTTAAACTTTTCTGAAAGTGCTCTCACAGACTCACTAGGTCACTCCAAAGGCTTCTGCTATGATTTGCATCTGGAAGATTGTGGGTCCTGATGAGAAATCTAAAGGTTCTACTGCATCTGCAGTGAAATCCATTGGGGGATTCTAAGTCATATTCAGATGTAGGTGATGCTGGGCCAGGTAGAAGCTGCTGATGGTAAACTATGGGAATCTACATGCCTATGGTGAGCAACAGAAAGTATACTTTATCACTGGGGAGAGTTGGGAAAAGACCCACCATAGGACACAAGATAGGACTTGGTCCCTGCCGTCAACATAGTGATCGAATCTTTAAAGAAGACATACTTCTTTGTGATTCTCCCATTACTATTTGTCTAGGGCTTTGTCAGACTCCATGCTGGAGGTAAAGCCAATTCACTGCTGTAGATCTGCCTCATTTCCTGGGCAGTGACCCCCTTATTTACCTCTTGCCTAGTGATAGAAGTCCCACTAGCAGTTTCCATGTGTCTAACCTCACCCACATCCTATGCCTTACCTGAGAGAGAAACCTAGCACTCTGCCCTAGGAATGCTCACCCACTCTCTGGAGCCCTTGAGACCAACCCCAGACAGACCACCCCACAAATTAGTGGACCATGTCTGTGTTGACACATCTATTCTCAGCCTAATGGTATGTTTGTTTAACTGATGACTGTTGTCTTCATTAGGGACTCATTGTTGAGCCTGGAATAGTGATTATTTTTTGCTGATATTCCTTTTCTGCAGAGATGATTTTTTAAAAAATTACTCTTTGGGTGTGCTATGAATCCTTAATTAGGATAGTTAAATTTAAAAGAAACCCCCAAACCACCCTTCTGGTTGAAAATAGAAGTGTCTACACAAGCAAGCTGCTAATTTGTTGATTATTGATGGCCACTGGATGATGACACACCCACAACCTTCAGTGGGCATGTCCTTCACATGAACAAGGTTGCTACCAGGCAAAAAGGCAGCTGGACCAATAGGAAGTGGGTGCTTGGGGTTTTAGAACATTCTCTTTGCATTATGTAGAAAGATACATCTTTCTTATGATTTGAGTATTGATCATGGCTTCCAAATTGTACTCAAAGGTGTGTAAATCTTGGGAATGGGTAGAGAAAGATGTCTACAAAAACTTATTAGCTGGACACCCAGAAAGTTAATTGATGAACTTAACAACCCCTGAAACCCATCATTTCTTTGGAGTTCTTCTCAAATTCTTACATGAAACATAAATACGAACTTCACACTTTCAATATTTTGGCTGACCCTGGGATAAAGTTGATTAGTACCTGTGGTTAAGCATGAGATTTCCTCACCTGTATTGGAGAAACCACATTTACCTCTGTCTTCTCATCTGTATTGTGGGCCTATGCATTCAAGCCCATTCGCCTTAATAGACACATTTGAAGAAATAGGGCTATGGAAGAACACTGGGAACCTTCACCCTGTGTTTAGATTAGAACAATACTGTTCATAGTGAAATTACAATTATGTCACTAGCCCTTATGATTTCCAGGTAAGACATGGAGCTGGGGTGGGTGGAAAGTGAGCAAGGTACTCCGAGAAAGTCACAAAGAAGGTGTGTGATCAGAATGTGAAGAACTTAGATCAGGTAGAAACATACTTTCTAAGAAGCTGGCCACTTCTTAGAATGTTACTTGTTTTCTTTCGTCGCCTCAGTTATGGAGCAATTGTGTCAGGAAGTAAAATTATGGTGTCCAGTGTAAGACACTGTGGAATCTCAAACCTCAGTAAGGGGACTTTGAGGCTATACCCAGGCAGGTGTCTCACCTTGCATCTTCGCAGAGCTAGACTTGGACCAGATGTGTGTCTAGCAAGGGATAAGCTAGGCAGTGGGTCTTTGGCCAGCTACATCTGTGCCAGTGCTACCTGGTCTGTTTTCTTCCCAGATTCCTGGCTCCTCTACTCAGGGGCTACTTTTCCCCCACCTCAGCCAATACGTGCTAAGAAGCTACGGGTATTGCATTCACCATAGCTCCCCAATTTCATTTATATCTGAACAGAATCTTCTTCCACAAACCGTGCCTGGATCATTTGAATCATTTCTGGTGTTCTACTAGTCCCCTAGCTTATGGAGTGGCTTTATTTCCTCTTGGTCTTACATGAGTTGCCTCTAGCGGTTGTAGCTTATAGATCAATTGCAGGCTGTTCAGCAGATACTTAGAATCAAGATGTGGGATGGAGACTGACAAGATTTTGTCTTGGCCAAATACCCACCTCCACTGAATGATGGATATGTGCTTCTAGAGGTGTTCTGGACCAGGGAGGAGAGACATCGCCTGGAACCATGGGCAAGTTAGCATGTCCTCCAACTGTGTGTGTGTGTGTGTACACATGTGTGCATGAATGCTCATATTGTGTGATGTGCACATGCACACCTGTGTGTGTAGGCCTGAGACAGATACTAGAAATTTTTTTCTTGATCACTTTCTATCTTATTTATAGAGATGAGATCTCTCTATTGAACCCAGACATCACCATTATGGTTATTTTGACTGGACAGCTTGTGTCAGGGATCTCCTATTCCACATTTTGAGTGCCAGAATTCTATGTGGAATGCCCATCTGACAGTCACATGGATTCTGAGGAATCCAAACTGTACTCCTCACCCTGTGAAGCAGGTACTTCAGCCATCAAGGCATCTCCCCAGCCCAGTCAGCTTCTTCTTAGTATGAATGCATATGGATGTGTGTGAGATAGGACTCTGCTACAGGGACTGTTGTGTAGTTTTGGTGCCTTTGTTACCTGTTCCTTCTAGATGTTGCCGCTAGACAGGCAGGAGCCATGTCTGGTCCAATCACTGTTGTTTTTATTTCCTATAGGAGGTGCTTATTTGCAGAGTGGATGGGTGAATGAATGAAACACCAACACAAGGAATGTTGATGATTCTTAGTGGGACAAGATAGGGGCTGGGCCTCAGGTAGAGCCTTGCCAGACGGAGCATCAACAAATGCTTTGGAATCTCGAGATTAGCAGAGGTGCTTTCTAAAAGTCAGCATAGGATCTTAGAAAGATCCTAACGATTATTTCTAAATGGATCTGCTCAAATGGATATGTAGACTTGTACATGTGAGTGTTTGTGCCAGTGTGTGTGTACATGCACACATACTTATATATATTTATTGGGCCTTGCTATTTAATACAGGGTAGTTTTGAATATGAATGTATCATTCTCCTGCCCCTACTCTCAAGTGCTGGGACTATAGGTGTGCACCTGTATGTATGTGTCAAGTGAATCATGGGGTTTTGGGTGACAGTTGGGGTAGACAGGAGGAAGAGACATGGATACCTGGAAGACAGATTCCTGTAGGTGAGATTATAGATGGTGTGTCTGGGGCTGAGGTTGAGTGTAGAAAGAGAGACATAGAGAGCATGTCAGAGAGGTCATAAGTCCGGCACATATGGCCTAAGCCAAAAACTTTCGCTGTGACCCCTGATGTTATTTCAAGGTAGTGGCTTTTTCCTATTTAATTATGAATGAAATTGCATTTGAGGACAGCAGCTGATGGCGGTGTGTGGTTATGCTGCGTGGGCTGCTTTCAAAATAGCTCTCCCCAAACTTCATTAGAGATTAGTTCGAGGAAAGTGCAGCCTGACCCGCTGGCATTTTTTATATTGTTTGTGTCCAAGTTGCGCATAGGCAGGCAAAGATATCTAGTAGCTTTGTGGGTCTCTGGTGACATGGGCTGGCTCTTCCAGGGCTTGGTCTTGGGAGCCTATTTCTGAGGACCTCAGAATGCAGGAAGGTGTCTGCTCTCACATGTTCTTCCATTTTACCTCCATCCTCCAATAGCATGGCAGCTCTCTATGCCCAGGGAGAATGAGGCTGGCACTTCACACTCCCAGCTGGCCCTGGGGTATCCAGTCACTCTGCCCAGTACTGTAGTTTTTCACTTTACTCCTTACCTAAATATGGTCAGTGTAGCAGTACCTCCAACACCGCCTGCATCTGTGTAGACTGTGGATTTCAGTTTGTCCATCAGCTAACTAGACCTCTCCTGGCCTGCTTTCCATGGTCAGACTTAGGATAAACCCTTGTTATCATTGAGCTTAGCTTCAGTGAGAAGTACACATGGGCAGGTGGCCACAACATCCAGAACTTTGCTGGACATAGCATACAATGTAGGTTTCTGTCCCTGCTCGTCACATCGCTGACATTGGCTAGAGAGAAGGCTAGCATCCCAGGGTAAGCCTCCCAGGAAGTTTTCCTCATTGTCCTTGTCGGAGGCGAAGATGTGACTGATAAACTAGGCTGGGTTTGCTTTCTGCTAATTCTCCTACACCATCCTTCTTCAAAGTCTTCCTCTGCACCCAGGCCAGCTTTACATTTGTATTCCTCCTGCCTCAGCCTCCCAAGTGTTGGAGTTACAGGCTCACATGGTCAGGCTGGATTTCTCTTGGTGCTGTCTGATCTTTTAAAATTATATAGCCTCTCTGAGCCCTAGTTTCCTAGTATCCACATAGTGAAGATAAAGGGAATAATAGGAATTAAAATAATTATGCATGACATTTAAAGAACTCATCCGTGGGCTGGGATCCCCGCAGGAGCTTAGTAAGAATTACTGTGCTTTGCCACGGATGACGGTGATGATGATGGTGATGATGATATTGATAGACCATGTGGCACAGTGGTGCAGAGTGGAGTCGGATAGTCTGGGATTGAATCCTCAGGCTCTCATTGCTTGATTGCTTAACCTTGGGTGAGTGACCTGACCCTGTATTGCTTTGATGTCCTTGTCTCTGACAGAGGCAGCGCCTATAGCATTTCTTAAGCTGGCATAAGGGTCTGAGCTGGGTCCACTGGTCCATAAAAAGCTTGATTGTAATTGACGCACACATTCTCCTCTGAAAAGTGGTTTGTACTACTTTTTACCAGCATTTTTGAGTTATTGTCCTTGTAGCTGTATGATGTTGGTCATATTCATCTTTCTGCATGCCTCAGTTTCCCTGATGATTGAGATACAAAGTCCGCTGTGGAGCCTACCCTTGGTGTACAAAACACCTGAAGGGTGAAGAGATGGCTGTTGCTATTTCCTCCATACAGACTTCTCTCTTCCTTCGTGGCTATAAAGTTTTGCAGTTAAATAATCCTGGCTGATATACTCATGGAGAGCCACTGTGCTGTCTCCTCTTTTGAGTGACAGCTGTTTCCAGGCAGATACCTCTCCCATGTTCTCAGTGTGAAGAGAAGAGAACATCTCAGATTTAAATTTGGAACTTGGCAGAATCCTGCCAGCTTGCCTGGGGGACCCAGGCCAACCATTACCCTGGACATCAGGATGATGATCCTTCAGGGGTGTGGGTTAAGGCCTTACAGCTTTGAATAAAAGGAGAATCTGAGAGAAACTTGAGGGGCTTGTGGGAAATAGTCACTGACCTCCACTGAGGGGTGTCTGGATCATCTTCTCTGCGGGGGACACAAGTAATAAACTTTACAAGGTCAGTATGTGCTCCAGAGTGGGGTTAAGCAGAAGCAAAGTCTGTGATTGAAATACTCGTATTCCTAGCTGTTTGCAATTTAGAATAATTGAGGGGGTAAGAAGTATTGAGGCTGTCAGTAGAACATTGCTCACCCTTGGGCAGAGATGCCTAGCAGGCCCTTACAGGTGTAGAGATAACTTTTTAAGGCTGATGGACTGCAAAGTGTGGGGTTGGAGACAGACATGATGAAACCAGTGTGGAGAGGTAGACGTTCCTCTCTCCTCTCATCCCTGACTGCTCTCCATCCTCAGATACCTGCTCAGGCTGCTGACCCAGGGCATCCTGCTGGGTTCACCTAGCAGGCCCTGTGTGAGGACTTGAATAGGAATTTGTGGTCCTAGAGCAGGCTGACTCCCTGCAGTCCTGCCATGAACCCTGCTGACTGTCACCCTATTTTAGCTCCTGAGTCTGTTCCCTGAAGGGCAAATGGCCAAGACTGGCCCCACGGCTGTCCTGAAGCCTTCTTCCTCACTTAGAGTTGTTGGGGGGAGTCAGAGGCTATGTAGGTTCTGTAACTTGAGTATGTACCAGGTGGTTTGTTCAAGAATCCCAAACCCAAGGGCTACACTGGCTGTTCTTAAGAAGTGGGCTTGGGAGGGTTGGAGAGATGACTCAGTGGGTAAGGACACTGACTGGTCTACCAAAGGACCTAGGTTCAATTCCCAGTACCCACATGGCAGCTTACAACTGTTTGTAACTTCAGTTACAGGGGACCTGACACCCTTGCACAGACATACATGTAGATAAAACACTAATGTTCACAAAATAAAAATAAACTAATTTATTAAAAAAAGAAGTGTGGTTGGGGGTAAGACAATGAGTGTTATTGGTAAACTGAGGCATGTTAATCAGCAACTGACTAGGTCCCTCACTACGACATTTCCAAGAATCTTGGCCCTTGCCTGCCATCTGTGCCATCCTTACCTCTTTGGGAGGCGACATCCTTTAAGGGAGGACATCGGGAGACATAACACCCTCTGTGCTTCTCTCCTTCTATTTCCTTTTCTGCATCTCTCAGACCCATCTCTCCTCTCCATGTGGAGGCAGCCCCATGAAACACCCCCAAGGTAGATCAAGAGCATGCACAGACATCTAAGGAGCAGGGTGAGCATGTGGTGCTGATGATGCCTGGGGCGCCCAGCCATACTAGGCAAGGTTGGCTTTCTTGTGTCTTTACATAGACTTTTTACCTGCTTAGGTCCCTAACCATCCCAATGGGCCAGGGTTTGGAGCAAGGAGCACCGGCAGTTCCTAAACAGCCTCCATCTCCTACCTGTACATGTGTACAGAAATAAGCCCTGAATGCTTTTTCTTAGTGTGCAATTTGCTGTCTATTTTTAACTTATACGGAAAGGGCCAAAAAGGAAAAATCCCCGAGGAAGTCAGAGCGGATGGAGGTTGCAGGTTATCCAGTCACCCAAGGACCTGATGTAATTGCCGAAATGACGTCTTTCGGTTCAGGAGAGTCTCTTGGAGAAGGGGCTTCCTCCTGCAACAGGCTGTGCCTCATCTCTTTTGCCGCTGTTGCTCTTAATTCCTTTCCAGCCATGTCAGGAAGACTTGAGGGGGAAAAATCCCAGCATTAAAGACATGCTCTTTGTTTTTGCAATCTGTGACCCCAGCAATCTCTTTAGCAAGCCACGGTTCAGTGAACTGGCACACAGCAGCCGTTCGGCAGTGGAAAAATCATAAAACAGATGGAAGCTTTACATTTTTGTTTAGATTTTAAGAGCAGTTTTTATAACATCGCTTAAAACCATCCTGATGTATCGTACTGTTTACACTCAAAGCTTTGTAGCTAAGATGTTTACAGTACAGAGACTGTTTTAAGATATTTTATAGTTATGATATTTAGATAATTGGCCAAGAAAAAAATAGTTTGTTAAGATTGTCGTGATGTTGGTAACCGTGAAGGAACTTATGAGTCTCAATAAATATGTCCAGTTCAGTGGAAAGTACAAACTCAGTTAAAACAAAACAAGACAAGAGAGAATATCTTTTTAGTGAAATCATTTCCTTTTCTTGATCAAAAGATGACAGTTAGGGCCTTAGAACGCCCATCTGCATGGCACCATGCCATGGCCCTGCTAGAAGTGGCATCTCTTTTCTCCTGATGGATGCATGGTGACTGGTTGCTGTTCCACAGGAGTTCAGGACACCACCTCAGGACATGTCCCATCAGCCCTGCCCCCTATTCTTTGTGCAGTGTGCACAGATTTTTTTTTTCTTTTTCAATGTTGAAGAACTTATGCAGAGCTAGAATTTGAACCTCCCCCACATTTTTTTTTGTCTTTAAACTGCCCCAAAATGGCATTAATCAAAAACAATAACTCCTTTTAACTGTCTAAAGTGCTCTGAAGGAAAGTATGAAATAATCTGTGTGTGGGCCACAAATGCAGGGAATGCAAACATTTCACAATAAACATCTTAAATGAAAGTCCCTGGCAAGATAGGCTGAAAGATAGGACATGCTGGGTTAATTAATGCATTCTCATAAAAATAAACCTCACTTTTAAGATTCAACCAATAAAAATCATTAGCATATTTGGGTCGGATGACTTTGTGTATATGTTCAACTTCCTCATGGCACATTGTCCTCTTGAAGCCCAGAAACAGATTTCAACTTCAACTCAGAGCTCCCTCCCACTGGCCCTTTGTGTTCCTGACAGAGGGATAGGATGATTTATTCTGGTTTTATCTATAATACCTGCAATTGATCTACTGGTGATGGGATTGAATTTATCACTTTAGATGTATAAATCATAGTTAGATCACCCAAAAAAATGTTTGGTTGCTTAAAAATTCCTATTGTTTGCTAATGACACACAGTGTTGCTTTTTATTATAATCAAATTACTGTAGTACACAATTTTCACCCAAAGATGCTTTTTTTAAAAAAAAAAACTATGTTATATTAAATCATCTCAGCCTATTCACAAATTCTGTCTTTAAAAACCTTCTCTTTTTTGGAATTATATATCGAAACAAACATTGACACCGGGGTTGTAGACCATGTACTGCTCTGGCATTTTGCTAAGTGAGAAATCATAGAAAATTTCTGAGTCTCACTACAGTATAGAAGATTCCGGCTTTCCGGCCTTGTGCTTTGAAGACACACAGCTACAAAAACCTGGTTTGTGAAAAGCAAGCCATCAAATCTGATTCATCTTTAAAGAACTAAATTAGAATTCATAAACTCTCCCAAAGTTGTAACTATCTAGACAGTGAAATACTTCACCTCCAATGTCTCAAATCCTTATGAAAATAAAAACAACCTGAGAAAAATTATTGAAGAAAAATAAAAAAATCTCCAGCCTGAGTTTAATTTTATCCAACTTTATTGGCAGCTTATTTTGAGCAAATGTGTAATAAAGTTACCATGCAGAACAATTGAAAGAAATGAGGAAAAGGGATTTTTTTGTTTTTTTTTTTTACCCTGTTTGTGTTAATAAATACCAGTAAATATCTAAATAAATAATTTGGGAATTTGCAAGCTGGGGACTGGGAACAGGACTTCAGGTCACAGTAGCCATGACAAAGCTGGTTGTTCTGTAGGTGGCCAGGCACTGTCCTGTCCATGCAGGGCTCCCCACAAATGCTGTCTCACCCCCTTTCCCCTCCCTGATTGCTGTGGGGACAGACTTGTGCCTCACAGCACCCTTCTATGGTTATATCATTCCATCTGGCCTGCAGCAAGACAAGTACCCACTGTTAAGGAAAGGGCTTTTCCTGTGGACATTTTCTGACAGCATTTGCAAGCTGGAGGGTTGAAGGGATTGTAAACAGTGACTCTCATACCCTCAATTTGTGCCAGAGACTCAACATTGCCTATTTTAGAGACTATGTGTTTAGCTACAAAACAAACTGCATGGTTTGTGTGTATATTTGTCCGAAGCCACACCTAATGGTTCTTGGACTGGGAGTGTCCTTCATACCAATAGAAAAGCTCTGTGTACTGACCTTCCCATGTCTGCTCACTGTCCCAGGTCACCAGAACTTAACTTGGGTGTGTGGGCATGACTGCAGGAAGGTATTCACTCCAGAAAGACCCCATCCACAGCTAGACTGCTGACTGGGAGCCCTCCAAAGAACCCCAGGTCCCCATGCTGCAAGCTTCAAACCTGAGCATGTATACATGCATGTGTGAATTTTAGCACAAGTCCCTGGGATTTTTGAGTTAGTTCTATCTTGTGTGTAGCTGAGGAGTAAGTAGGCTTTGTAAGGAGCCTTTAAAAATATGTGTGTGTATGTGAGTGTGTATGTATGTGAGTGTGTGTGTATGTGTGTGAGTGTGTATGTGTGTGTATGTGTATATGTGTGAGTGTGTATGTGTGTGTGAGTGTGTGTGAATGTGTGTGAGTGTGTGTATGTGAGTGTGTGAATGTGTGTGAGTGTGTGTATGTGAGTGTGAGTATGTGATTGTGTGTGTGTTAATGTGTGTATGTGTGTATGTATGTGAGTATGTGTGTGAGTGTGTGTGTGAGTATGTGTGTGAGTGTGAGTGTGTGTGAGAATGTGTGTGTGTGAGTGTGTGTGTATGTGAGTATGTGCCTATATGAGTCAAGGTGACTGTGGAAGGCAGAAAAAGGCATCAGCAGATCCTCTGGAGCTGGAGTCAGTGAGCCACACAACTCAAATGATAGGAAAAATCTGTCCTTGAAGACCAGCAAGTGTCCTTAACTGCCACACCATCTCTCCAGCCACTAAACATACTTTTATTATGCGGGAGATAGACCTAGAGTGATTTGAATATGGTTGAGCAGGGACCATGTGTTATGAACTTGGTACTCCATATGGTATTACTGAAAAGCCATGAGACCTTTAAGAAGTGGAATCTTCAGGGATTCTACCCTTGGAAGAGATAAAGATAAGCTCCCTTGGGACTCTGGACTGCCTAAGGGTAGAGATATATCTCAATTATAGAATGCTTGTTTACCGTATGTAAGACTCAATCACTCACACTGTAAATACAAATAATGATAATAATGAAAGAATAAAAATAAAAATAGCTCTAGCCTAGGCTACATGAGACACTATATCTTAAAACTAAACCAAACCAAACCAAATGAAAAAAGAGTAAACTTGACCCTATAAATTACCCTCTGCTGATCCATTTGGGGACCGATCTCTCTGTGTGCTCTTCTCACTTGCCAAGAGGTCCTCTCCAGATCTGAGCAAATGTTAGCCTCCAGAGTTTAATTACACCTTGTGGTAGTTTGAGTGTAATTGGCTCCCATAAACACACAGAGAGTGGCACTATAGGGAGGTGGACCTTGTTGAAGTAGGTGTGGCCTTACTAAAGGACGTATGTTACTGTAAGGATAGGCTTTGAGGTCTTTCTTGCTTCAGCTTAGCCTTAGCCAGCACCATGTTGGCCTGCAAGCCGCCGTGTGCTACGCTCCCTGCCATGATAATAATGAACTGAACCTCTGAACTGTAAGTGCGCTACCCCAATTAAATGCTTTTCTTTATAAGAGTTGCTGTGGTCATGGTGTCTCTTTACAGCAATAGAAACCCTAAGACACACCTCTTCTCATAAAAGGTAGCCAGCATTTGTAACTACTATAGTAAACTATAGCCTAACATAAGACCCATCCTTTGGAGAAATAGGCTGCTTTGGAGGAGATGCAAGCTTCTGCAGACCCTCAAATCTCAGTCACAGAATTCTGGGCTGGGTGTTGAGTAACAGCAAGAGGCTGGCCACCGCAAGTTTTCTATACTGTAATATTGTTTCAGTATTTTTAAGGTAGCAGATTGAGGTGAGAGTTGGGATGACCATAAGTAGGAAGGGTACAGGCTTGAGTAGATGCGCCCACAATGTAAACATGGCATGCAAATGACCTTTGAGAACATGGAAGTTGCACCTTTAGGTGAGATCCCATAGCCTGCATCTAGCGATGCCTCCTCATGCTCTATCTTGGACAGAGGGTTAAGAATTATTCTGTGCTGTGACTTGGATTTATAGTACCTGACTCTTCCATGATCCCTCACATGCACGCTAAGAAGTAAATCATGTAATGTGAAATTTCCTGCCACCCTGTAAAAGTTTATTTGTTCTGTGGATTGGTCTGAGACTCCTCAGGAGGTCAGCTGGGGGATTTGGTCCAGAGATGAAGGATACTATGTAAAGAGGCTTCTTTAGTCTAAAGAGCCACCTCTTGCTCTCTCTCTCTCTCTCTCTCTCTCTCTCTCTCTCTCTCTCTCTCATTCTCAGTGGCACTTTTCTCCTCCTTGTCTTCCCTGTTTAAGGTCCCACCATGTTTAGGTGTGCTTCATGGGCTGTTTCTGTATAGTGCTTCCCTTCCCACCTTGAAGTCTCTTCCTAAACAGAATGTATGTGTCAGCTTTGGTGTTCAGCCTGATGACTCCAGCCTTCTTTCACTTCTTTATAACATGACATAAATAAATGTAAGCTACACTTCCTTGGTCAAGATAAAACAGAAGTACTGAGGAACATAGAGTGACCCTACATTGAGGAGCTTCACACGGGTTCTTATTTTTATCCTGGAATCTGGCTTCTCACAGAATCTTATAACCATGCTTTTGGGAGAGTGCTGGGTGTTTCTTTTTCTCAATATGCATAGAGGGCAGAAGCTAACTACCTGCTCTGTAAAGAGCAACAGTAACAGTGAACAACAGTAAGCTTAGGAAATCTCTGGTCCCACTCAGTGCCATGGATGGAGGCAACAGGACCTGGCTTCCAAAATAAAAATCAAAGGCAGGGAGCAAACGAGGAAGGTTAGTGGTGAGTTGGGATCCAATGACTGTCCTTATGAAAAGACTAGAGAATATTTCATTCATGCTCCCCAAAAACTTGTTCTGTGTTTCTTGGCGTCAAGAGATGTCCATGCTAAAGTGGTAAGCAGATTTCCAATGCATGACTCATTCCACCCTATCTAAGACCACTGTCCCAAAGTGAGAAAGCCACCAAGCATCAATAGTTCACAAACTATCTTCCATAGTAACCCACGGGTTACAAGGAAGACTTTGGGAGCCAACAGAAAGGAAGCAGTGTCTCTCTTGTAGACTTATGCAGAGTTAGTATCCCCTTGTCAGTTCCTTGAGAAAGATCTCTGCCACTAGAGATGCTGAGAACCCACAGATATAGATCAAGTTCTTGATTCCACAAGTAGGGAACCCAGTTTCACCATAGAGCGAAGAATTACACATGTTGACTCAATATCTTTGATCACACTGGTGGGATGCAGAAGAAATGAAATACACACTTAAAAGGAAGGTCCTTGCCCTAGTTCTTTGCTTCAAGTAGCCTGGAACAAATAAGTTTGAAGAGATAGGTGCCCATCTGCTCACGATGGGTAGGGGACCCTCAGTCTCTGCAACAGACCTACTTGGCAATGGTCAACAATGCTGGCCAGTAGTGGAGCAGTTGTTATGTGTAGAGCCTGATCCTAGAGCTCTTAGATGTGTCATGTTCACTCTATATTTAATGTTATTAAAGCTACAGATTGTAGACAGAAACTAGTATGTGTTGAATGGGGCCTTTACTTCTGAATGGCATGCTGGTCCATTTATCTCCATCCTTCCAATAGAAACATGGAGATAATTAAGAGAGTGATGCTATTCATCCTGGAGATTGCTGGGCTGTGTGCTGGGATCAGTGATCCTATCACCCTATCTTGAAACAGGAAGCTGCCTTCCAATGTCTATCAGGATTTCCTGGAAGTATACTGGGCCAGGGAGTTCATCATTAGAAGCATACCCTGGGAGACTTAGTTGGACAGGACTATATTTTTTATCTTCTTTCTTACTATACCATGGTCAGTAGAGAATTCTACTCCATGAAACAAAACTCCTTGATGGGCATTCAAGAAGAGACTCTAATTGTCATATTTTCTCAGGTACTAAACACCAGCTATTTGGGTGGGTGTGATAGAGGCATTCATTCATATATTTATTTATTAGAATCCCATTGATAAGGCTCTCAGTGGTAGAGAACCTGGCTAACATACACAATGTCATGGATTTCATTCCCAGCACTAAAAATGACAACAAAAGAATCAAAGGATCTGTTGATCTACTGATACTCCTCTATTCCTTCATAAGTCATTTCTTAATTCCAATATGCATTTACTTATTAATTCATACACTCACTAATTTTTAATACTTTCTGTCGTCACTCTAGGTCTCTTCATTCATTCATACATGTCCTTAGATTTTCATTTACTTAAATATTTAGTCACATGTGCATTATGGAGGCATTCTGTTGTACATTCATTCATTCATTCATTCATTCATTCATTTAATGCATAATCCAATTTGAAATGAATTACAGCCTCTGTAATTGTGCAATATTTAAACTAGGGTAGATGCTATGTGTGGCACACATAAAATAGGACAGATAGTTTCAGGACTTGAGAGATGGCTGTTGGCCATTGACAAGGAAAAGTTAAATTCATCTACTGCGATATAGAAATTGAACATCACTCCTTTGCCCAAGTCCCCTTCCCAGTTTCTCAACACTGAGAATATAGATCTGTTTGAATCGCTCCAACAAGTTGTCTTGTGGTCTGGGACCATAAGTAGGTTGTTCTAGAAGTTAAGAACTGGCTGAGTCACTCTTTCTCCACAGGAAAGCGGTCTATGGTTGGGTCTGGTGTTGTGGTGTGTGGGAAGGAATATACATAGACAGTTACACGAGGACCCCCACATAGAGGGGCAAGAGCCACAACAAAAGGTCTAATGGGATAAAAGAACCACCAAGGGCCAACAGGGATTGAGGATCTTTGTCTACCTTAATTGCAGAAGCTTCCATCCAATTGTCTTGTTTTGAAACTTACATTATCCTTAAAGGTCCTAGGAATACAGATCATAGAGAGAATGCCTTTTTCCCCAGCTGAGATATGCATTTGAAAGCTCAAGGACCATAAAATAAAACCCAAAGGTGAAGTTCAATTTTTGTTAATAGTAATAATAACTGCCAGGCAGACTGAGAATTAGGACATTTTATACTTAGACACAATATAACTAGAATAGGTAGGGTCTCCATTTTCTATGATGTAGCTGAGAACTAGAGAGATTTTAGGTGTCAAGTTCTAAATTGTTACTCTATTCATTCCTTTAACATCATTGTTGAACATAATACTTGACAGAAGCAACTAAAAAAGGAGAGATTTATTTTTACCTTATGGTTTCAAAGAGTTTTAGTCCATCATGGTGAGGAGGCCTTACTGGGCAGGCAGATCAGTTCAAGGCAGTGGCAACAGGTACAAAGATCGTTCATATCATGGCAAACCAGGGATCAGGAAGCAGAGGCCATTTAATGGTCAAAGCCTTTTCCCATAATGACTGGCCACCAACTAGGTCCAACCTCCTAAGAGCTTCTTCCATAGCCTTCCAAAATAATGCCACCAGCCAGGGATGAAGCACTCAAAATAGCAACCTCTGGAAGACATTTCAGATTCAATATTACATCTTACATAAACTTTCTTTGCCATGTGTGACTTCCATGCACTCATGAGATCTTCTTCCTTCCAGAGACACCCTCTCCCAAGGATTCTTTAGATAAATATCACTCCAATCAATGACTCTCACACATGACATGACATGTTGGTTCTAGACAATGTCTTTATTCTTAACCACTTTGTGAATGTTGCTCTTCCCCATATGAAAGCTGTGGGTACTCAGTTGGAAAACATTACTGTTCACCTTAGATTGTAGTTAACCCCATGGTACCCTCTTCCCACAAGGCATCCAAACCCTAAGAAGTCAAGTCTAGATGACTGGTTTTACCCGTGATACAAAGCCCCACCCACCACCGGTCAACTCATTCTGCATGCCCGTTCCCTAGGTAAACAGTCCACACTTGAGAAGGACCAGAAGAAAAGGAAGAAATCATAGAAGCATGCATAGCATTCCATCCACTTCAGCCTCCACCAGCAACATCCCAGCCAGGGTTTTGCTTGTTACTTTAGCTGCTAGGCTTAAAATACACAGTCATAAACACTCAGGACAACCAGAAGTATAGCCGGATGTAATATTAATTTCATTCCTGGTTTGTCTGTGAAAGAGTCAACCATATAAATCACTGTAAGCCATAAAGACAGAAAGTAAAATCACATCTTCCAATGGACAAATATAGCATTTTGCATTTCGACTCCCAGTAGTAACATGCATGGTCAACTCAAGATTTTTGTATGAGCCTTGATTTTGGTTAGGCGAGACAATCAGAAGTCCCCCTTCCATTACAGAGCAGAGCCTTCGATATTTATCTATGGCATATCCCTGGCAAGTATGGCGTCTGCTGGACAGTGTCCCTGCAATGCCATTTTTCACGACTTGTTTAATTAACAACCATTTTTGACCTCGGCTTGTTATGAAAGTGTTGCTATTCTCTCCTGCTAAATTATGCCTAATGAACATATTTGCATGTTATCAGATATAGCAATATATCATTTCAAATTTGAGCATTTAAGCCTACATCACTCAAAACAGCTTTTGTGGATTAGTAAGCAGGTGAAATCAAAAATCTCATTTCATATCTGACATTAATAACTTTCGGGGGAGTGAGCATTGACATTCATGTCTGGACCAGAATCGAGCCCAATGTCCTAGAAATACAAGGGCAACACACAAACCTACTCACCAGATAGGAAAAATAAATCACACATAATGCAGAATTTCTACCTTACATGTTAATTAATGTGTGCAATCAATTACTGATGTTACAATATGAGAAAGAAACTGGTCGGGAAAGGAGTAATAAAAAATACCTATAGATTTATCTGCTTCTTTTTTCTATTTAAACAAATAGTCTTCAAGCCCGTGAATGCTGTGTTGAGGCATGCTTGGAATAATAAGCATCATAAAATCTAATCAGATTTATAAGAGGAATTGATTGTTGTGGCAGGAGGAGAGGGTGGAAAATAAGCTGAAATTTAAGTGTTAATTTTTATGCTAATCCACAGTGGCTTCATATGAAGCAATTTTGTTCTGTGCCACAAATATAAAATTGTCCCTTGCAGAGAAATGTCAGCTTGCTAGACCTGAAAGCAGTAATTTATTAGGTATGTTTCTATTAGTATGTGTCACAGTTGTTAGCAGGCTATACACACAATGGCGCTTCATACTTATCCTCTAAGTCTGAGAATGTTTCAGCTCAGTGGCTGGAACGTGGGGCATTAATGCATTATCATATGCGGGGTGGTCTGTGCCCTGTGGACAAAAGGCTATTTAATACAATTTAATGTCATTCTGAGAAGAAGTGGAAAAATAAAGACGGGGAATAAAATGGCATCTGTGAGTTTCACAGGGCACTCATGCACAAACCCTCAGTTTAAGAGGTATGACATTTCTGCCAAGAAAAAGAATAAAACTGGGGCATTTTTTTTTTATAACCTGTTCCCCACTGCAGTATTTCCTAAATGCTATTAAGTGATCGATTTACACGGCCACATGATGATGTCATCCATAAGAAAGGGAATGCAGATGACAGCAAAATACTACTGACAGTGACCTTGTTTCTGAATCCTTGGAACCCTGTCAGCTTTGCTGCCAGTATATGGTTTCAAAGAATGTACTTTTTGGACAATATCTAGTTACTGGGTAGTGAATTAATAGAGTTAAGGGTTCTGATGCAATTCACATATAGGTCAATTACATGCGCCAACATCTGCTCTGTCACGATCATTTGCATATAGCATTCATATGTTAATGATGCCTCTTTTTACTCAAGTAATATATTTTAAAAACAAGATTTGCATATCAGTTTGGATCAGTATATTACAAGCAATTTATCATTTTCTCCTTCTTGTTATGATTTGAAGAACAATATCTTGAATGATGGCTGCTATATTTGAGCACGGCTCTGATTTATACAAGGAGCCCCTCGGTGGGAGAGCTTCCATTCTAAAGCTGCTTAAAGCCTTATAAATCAATAATGACACAGATGGACTGCTGATAATCTATTTAGAATGCCTGATAGCAAATATTGCCGTACAGACGATTAGAGGGGTAACCATTTTAGCAGATCCTTCCTCCCTCTCCAAATGGCAAGTTTGAACAACAACCACGAAAAAAGAAGTGCCTGTACACTGACTTCACATCAGACCTTCTCCTAGCAGGGTCTGGCTCACAGAGGGGAGACCTAGGGAGAAGAACAAAGGCACTTCCTGTTGCTGCCAATATAATCATATCAGTCCCTGTTTCTTTAACAAAACAGGACCTCTTAATGGAATTGTGTCTTCAGGTGTAAATAGCATTAAAAGCTGCTTCTCGGGTCCTCTTTGCCCTGATACAGCGCAAGGAGTGAGAAAATAAAGTGGAGGTTGTCAAAAGTGGCAGCTGTTTGGAATCCTGATAAATATAAGCTCTTATTGATCTGATGGAAATAGAGGATCCCAGTGCTAGGCAGTATTTAGCTTCTTGTCTACAGCGCGTCACCGGTGGCCTTGCATGGGGATAGATTTCCATTCTCATACTCTAGATTTGATTTCATCTTTAACCTTTGCAGTTGAGTTTCCTTGACCTCAGAGTATGGCGGTGATTTCCTGAATTTGTTACATTTTGCTTTACATTGTTTCTTTCTCTATTTCCTTTTTTTTTTTTTTTTTTTTTGTTTGTGACAGGGAGCGGGAACATCCTTCTGGCCATCTTTCAGTGCTTCCCATACCGTGCATCTTTTCTGGGAATATATTCTTACTAGACTGACAGTGCTTGAGTCAAGCATGCAGCGAGGGTGTTAAGGTAAGTCTCACCCTATTAAAGCTGTCCGCTGGGACATTTCCTTACTTCCTCCTGCTTTGCCCTGATGACTTCACACAACCCAATTGAAGCTAACCACTGTGCACCCAAGCCAGGTCTCTCCTGGACACAAGTGGAGGCATCTGCTCCCACCCAGTCAGCCCTGGGCTATGGCTCCCGGGGACTGGCATTCCTTTGCGGTTTGGATGGCAGTGGATTAAAACAAAAAGGGTTCCAAAGAATAATGTTCCATTTTCGCGTGATCCTTCACCCCGATGTTGTGTTTTCCACTCTGTGGTTTCATTCCTTTCTGGAGTTTTCTTTCTGGGTAGAGATGAAGCTCCAGCTCAAAATCCTGAGGTGCTGTTCACGTTTTTCTGGTTCCAAGAAAAGTGCTGCTGTTATTTTGAGTAGTTTTGATACAAGCAAATCAAAGTGAAGATTTGAAATGGCTTTTCTGAAAGCCCAAGCTGAAGTCATAAATTATTCTGCACCGTGATTCTTTCTGATAGTGAAACTGTACCTCTGCCTGAGACTGCTGTACTGGAGGAAAGTGAAAGTTAAAAATAAAATGAAACATTTAAAAAAAGAAAGTTAAAAATAAAATGAAACATTTAAATCTTGGCTGTTGAGAAGCTCAGATAGACATCAAGGCCAGTCGATAGCGACTCCTATCAATTAGGCTTCCACGGATACCATCCCATATTGACTTATTAGCAATTGCTTGGGTTCAGGGTTCCAGAATTAAGAAAGTGAAAGGTCAGGCAGGGAGAAAATACAAGGAATTAGCAACCTGTGAAAATCCGGGTCTGGGGGTGCTTCTCCATATGCAGGAGGCTGGGGACAGGATGTTGGTGGCATTAAGGCCTTGCGATTCTTGCAGGAGGAAAATGTCTACAGTGAGAAGGTTGGAAGTTTTCCCTGGTTTACCCCGTTATTTGAGTCAGAAAGTGTTGATTTCACACCGCGCTGAGTGTTTTCCCTGCAGCTTCTTAGTGGGTGTATTCTATGTTGAAAAAAGGAGCAGTTAAGGAAAGCAATAGTGGGGGCCATCAGTGGCCTGGCAGGCCTGTGACTTTGCAGATCCCAAGGTGCCTTCTAGGAGCGGGTGGGTGGCCAGCTCAGGAGCTCCATCCTAGAAATTGCAGAAGGAGTTTCTGGCTAGGTCCCTCCTCGGCACATCGCAGGCAGGAACAATTTTTGGTTTCTTTGCTGCTGGGTTGGGAAAACAAGCCCGTGGTTGCCAGTAAGGTTTGGAATCTGCCTGCCAGATAAGGGAATGTCTGTGAAGACTATTTTCCCTCTTGGGAGGCAAAACACAGATGGGGGAGTTCGGAGTCGTACAGCATTCAGCTGCTACATTGATGGTAGGAATTCTTCAGTGTGGATGCTCATGCTATCTGAAGGCCAGGTTTCGCATAGCTGCCTGGGGCTTCTGCTAGGGAGTTGGTAGTGCTGGCTGCTGAGAAAACAAGAACCTTGGCTTGTTCTGGAACCTTCCATAGTCTGGGAGAGGAAGCCCTGCCACCATGCTGGTTATTTCCCTTTTGACTCCCTCTGGGATAGGATAGGAAGGAAGAATGCCTGCACACTGCAGACAGTCAGGGAAGAAGTGCTGGGGTGATATATTGTATAGTTCATAAAAGTAATCTGGAGTATCAGAGGACAGAGCCACCCACAGAGCCAACCCGTGAAGGTCAGGGAGTGGTGACCCACATCTTTAATCCTAGCACTCAGGAGACAGAGATCCTCTGGAGTTCAAGGCCAAACAGAGCAGGAGTGGGGGGGGGGTGATGGCACCCATCCAACACTGGGAAAGTTGAACCAGGAATTGAGTTAGCTGGGTGGGGAAAGAAATATATGGTGAGAGGAGGCAGAAGTTTTTTCCTTTTGCCTTCATACTCAGTCAGTCTGAGGACTCATGGAGATGGGATCTACCCTGTTCAGCATGAGGAGATCGCTGGGTGTGGATTGGTTTTTGTTTGTTTACTGTTTCTCTGATATTCCAAACAATTTTTATTAAATATACAATAGATCGCCACAGAATGTCATGGGCCTCCCCTGTGGGAGACACATACATTGAGCACCTTTCATACCATAGGGCTGGCTGGCAGTTGTTCATGGTTGACCAGATTACCCAGCACTAAGAGACATATTTTGCAGCCATTCACTGGGATGAACTTTGGGCTTCCTGGGACACAGTGGACAATCATTAATATCTCTGCTCATATGCAGGAAATATGTTCAATAACCCAATACTCACTCTGTCCTTCCTACAGATATGTGTCTATGAGTTTAGTTTATGAGTTTGACATAGAAAAAGAATGACAACCATTACTAACGTGAAGATAAAACAATACTAGTAGTGTACATTTATAAATGCCAATGTAAATGAGATTTTTGTAGGCTGGGGACTGAGGTATGTGTGGTCTATGGGGAAACCAAAAAGCAGGCATACGAATATTTTCCTGGATGGAAAAATGCACACCTTTGGATGACTTGGGGAGAGTGTATCATGTGATCTGGGAGTAAGAAGAAAATTTTCCTTCCAAGAACAGATTTACCCTCTGAGAAGCAATAGCAGACAGGTCTCAGGAACAGGCAAAGGATGTGTGAGTACCTCTTCCCGAGTCTCTGATTGAATTTTAGTCCCAAAACACAGTCTTCTCAAGGCCCGGCATTAGAAACCTCCCCAGGGGATGCACTGAGAAGAACTAAAAGCAAGAAAGAGGGGAGGGCCCTGATCTGGCCCTAAGCCATTCGTGAGAGTCTGAACTTCCACGCAGAGGAGAATCCTCACTCTGACCCTTGCACTTCCTTAAAAAGGACACTTGACTTTGAAAAGCTTCCCCTGTATTTATTTCAATGGTGGAAACACAAATCTTCTAGAAGAACCACTTGTTCTTGCTCATCTTGTATCTTTCCTCAGACTTGACCTTAGCCCTTCCTCTGGTCTGGCCTTTCAGACTTGGGCCTTTGAAAACATCCTTATCAATGATATCTTTGTTCAGGGTGATATCCACAGAGTATCTTGTGGACCTGAGGCTACTGTAGTTAAAAACTGACATACACATAAAAAACAATCTTGATATTTGATTTTTTCACTATTTCCTTCTTGCCCAGGAGGCTGTCACTTTGAGGGGATAGTAATCAATGGCAGCCACCCACCAGCACATGGTTATAGGGACTATCTGAGCCTAACATTAATGTTCTTCAGAATGAAGGCTTTGTGGCCAGCCTGGATGAGCACTACTTTCCAAGGTTTCATGAGCTTTCCGTTTTGATAGTAACCAGCAGGCACACAACAGGAAGAATGCATGAAGCTTTATTTAACTGGTATTTAGGCCAAGAGTGCTGTCAAACACCTACAAATCTAGCATGCTGGAGGCTGAGGCGGGAGTATCAGAAGATCTCAACCCATCTGGTAGCTGAGTGAGTGGCTAGCTAGCCTGGGCATCTTAGAGAACCTATTTCAAAATAAAAATCCAAAAGTCCAGTTGTGATAGTATGCAAGTTCGTTTGTGGTACTACACAAAGTCAGCTGTGGTAGTACACAAATTCAGTTGTGCAGTACACAAATTTACCTATGGTAGTATATAAGTCTAGCTGAGGTATATACAAGTCTAGCTGTGGTAGTACACAAATCCAGTTGTGGTACTACACAGCTATAATCCCAACAATTTAAACTGAAGCAGGAGGATCTTGAGTTCAAGGTCAACCTAGGACACTTAGCAAGATTTTCTCTAAACATTTTTAAGTAAATAAATGATAAAATGGGTAGAAGCATGACTAAGTTTGTCTATCATGTGCCTAATCCTAAATACTGCAAAAAGATTATACCCATGAAATAAAATAAAAGAGAAAAGCTACAGAAATGCACTGCAATGACCATGTGTCACTTCAACTTGGATATCCAGAGAATACTCGTCTAAAGAGGGAAGACACAGCCTCATGAAGGTCCTCATGAGGGATAGGACCATCCAGAGGAAATGGTCGCATATTCTTTAGTGCTGTATCCCATCTATAATCACCTTCAGGCTCAGGCATTGAGCACTTGGCCACTAGCAGGCAACTCTGTTCTGGGAGGTGGTGGGAACTAGGGGAGGTGGCTGAGCTTCGGGAACACAAGAGGCTGAACTCAGAGGCTGGTCCTGCCGTGGCTCTACTGACCCCATGTCATCCCTTTCCAACAGTAGTTATCCTCTTAGCTGAGTGTTACAGGGTGGTTCTTTGGGAGTGGAGAGAAATGGGGATTTCGTTTCTATGTGAAATTGATGATGTGTACATATGGGACATGCTTTGTGTCCTGTTGGAACTTTGCCAGGATACTTCAAAACTCATGGAGTTAAGGATTATTCCATTGTAGACAAGGAATGAGGGAATGCAGTTCTGATTTCCCCAGGGAGATCAGGCAGAGAAGAACTTTTGGATGACTAAGAGTTCCTTCAGATTATCTCAATCCACATGGAGCTCCATGGCAGACAGACCTCATCATTTCTTTCCATCTTCTAGGCTTGGACATCGAAGGCGTGGAAGTTAAGCTGTGTGCCACAGGAAGCGCAGCTAACAAGTGGCTTTACCCCCTTAAGCTTTTTCTCATCACAGTGGCCAAATTCTTGACATAAACAATTTAAAGCTCATGTTTTCAGAGGGTTCAGTCCCTTAGCCCCAAACACGTAGGCAGAGCATCATGGTGGTCAGAGCATGTGTTAGAGAAGTGTGTGTTATAGCGAAGAGGAAGTAGACCACACAAGAGGGCCAAGGCAAGATGCTCTTGACTAACTTCCTTTGGCCCCACCCCTTCTCTAAGGACAGTGCCACCAGCTGGTGGCTAAGCAGTCAATGCAGTGTGATATGTGGGAATGGTTCAGATTCAAGCCATGGCAGATAGGAAATGCCAAGTCAGCAGCCTGTAGTTGTTGCTGATTCAGAAGGATCTTTTAGAAGCACTGGGAACATCATGGTCAAGATGGTCTGAGTTCTGGGCCACAGGAAACTCAGGGAGTTGAGAGTAGCAATCAGGGAGCAGAGGAACCAGTGGATGAGATGATGTCAGATGGACAGATGCTATAAGAAAATGCAAGCAGAAAACTGATTGGGGTGCCCCATGCAGGCATGGCTGTGAAAGGCGGAGGTGGTGAGTTTGGCCTTTTTCTATTTGTTCATTTGTCTTCAGTCATTGTGTTTTGAGGTGCCATTAAATAAAGCCTACAGCCTTGCAACTGCTAAACAAGCCGTTTAGCACTACTCCCCAGGTTCTTCTTTTCTGGCTTGCTACTTTTAACCAAGGAAAGCATCTTGAGAAATAGGTTGTGCCAGGTGTGGAGATTCTCCTAGATAACTGAATTAGAATTAGCTGTGCAATGGCTTCTGGTCTGGTCACTGTGGTCTGGTTTCCTCTAGAGGGATGCCTGGTGGCTGATCCAAGCTGACAGTTAGCCCTGGGAGGAACCCACTGTGCACACACTTGCAGAATCAACATGCCCTGGACAGCCCTGTGAGCCAATGGTGGGTGCTTGAACAGAAGTAGTCCCTCTAACCCCAGATCCTTGGGCTGGCCAAGATCCCAGGGGAAAAGACACTGGTGTTGTACACATGCCATCTTGGCATTCAGGAAGAAGGAGAGGGAATTTGATGAGTGTCAGGCAGTCTAAGCTGCATAGTGGAACTCCCATTAAGAAATAAAAAGGGCTTAATAAGATGGCTTAGTGGTTAAAGGCACTAGTTGCCCAGCCCAATGACCTGATGAGTTTGGACTCCCAAACCTATAATAGTGAACATATAGAACTTAACTTATTCCCAAAATGTGTCCTCTGACTTACACACACACACACACACACTATTTTTTTTAATTAAAAGTCAAAATTAGAGCGTCAAGTTTTGTCAGTGGTGTAGTTTAGATCATATTCCTTTGGGCAGTGCAGAGTCTATCACAGGGAGAATCCTAGGTCATCACAGGCCCATGGAAGCATAGAGTTTGTAGCAGCCATTCTGATCAAACTCATCCATAGAGTGACTGAGGCCCAGAGGCAGTGAGGGGCTTGCCTTGGATTATAGGAAATCATTGACAAAGTTGGAATCCCAAGCCCCACCCTATGTGTTTCTCACAAGAGCACAGCAAACCACACCTCATATAGCTCCAGACAAGTTGGAAGCACTCTTGGCTTAAAGGAAGCATTGTTGGGGGGTGTGGAGAGTCACTCTATGTTGGCATAGATGTCACAGTACCTGTGAATGGTGAGCAGTGGTTGCTTACATTTTCAGTGACCACATTCTGGGGTTATCAGTCACCTTTATTGGACTTTACTGTGCTGTATTTAAGCAGCACTGGCATGACACACCTGCCTACCTTTCTATATTTCATGTCCTCGCCAAGCTCAGACCTGGGAGGTTTGATTCTGCTAGCCCCCACAACGTGATTATGGATGTTTCATCCCCCCCCCCATTTACTGCTAGCAACCCGTTTACATCTTCTTTAAAAAGTTTCTGCAAATGGCCATGGTGTTATGGGTCTGTAATCCCAGCACTCGGGAGGCTGAGGCAAGCAAAAAACAGCTTGAGCTTCATAGAAAGACTCTTAAAAGAAAGAAAGAAAGAAAGAAAGAAAAGCAAGTGAGTGGATGAACAACAACTTCCAGCAAATAGTATGTTGGCCTGGAAAGACAGTATGATCGCTTTCCTATAGCCTACCATTCCCTGGCCCCGCAAACCTGCTCCTTCCTTCAAAAAGGCCCAGTGTTCTCAACTTCCTTGGGATGAGCCAAGAGTCAAAGAGACAAGGAAGTAGCCCAGCATATGGATGGAAAGAGGTGACATGCCTACCAGATGGAGCTGAATATTTTCTTAGATGCCATGAAGGCTCATCTTGCACTCACTTTCTGTTGGACCCTTTACCTGTTAAAGTCGTTTCTGCACAGTCCCTTCATTTGGTCCACATACAACATGGAGTTTCTCTGTGTGTAATATTATTTGTTTTTATTTCTGTAATCCCTTTATTGTTTGCACAACTGCTGTCAGACTGTTGCCTGAAAGTATCACAGGATAATTGCAGAACGCCTGCATAAGTAATTTCTTACGAAATCGGGCCTTGTCTGCATATAAAATTGTTTTTTTTTTTTTTGCTGTAGCATGCATGGCCTTCATTATACAGAGGCTGTTTACTGTTTATAAAGTGGGGGGGGGGCACACCTTTATACATACCAAGATGGGAAGGCTTGGTACTGGGGAATAATGAAATATGATCATTATTTTTTTTTTGGTCGTATGACATTTCTAGAAGGTGAGAGACAGACCAAGGCTGTCAGGAAGAGCCTGGGCAGAAGGGAGGCATCTGACATCTGCCCATATGAAGAATGCTGGGTGACCAGTGCTGCTGGGGAAAGAAGGGCCACTCACTTCTCCTGGGCTCGCACTGGGCATCTCTTCCAACCACATTTCTGCGATATTAATGGTGTGTGGTAGTGAAAGAAATGTGTTTTATTCTTGAGTCTAACCCTGCTGTTATCAAAGTAACTTCCAGCTTATTAGCGACAAAGGACTTTTCTCCTCTCGGCTGCCCTGTTCGCCAGGGCTTCCTGAATTAAACTGCTGTTTCCTGTCCTTTATATGCATGACCACATCTGGGTAGCCTGCGCACAGCCCCGCTGCTTAATAACAATCACCTTCCCTTCAGTCTCCGCTGATTGTTTCTAATTCACTCTGACAGATAGTGCCTGACAACTTGCTGGCTTCTCCGTCCCTCCGTGACCTGAAGTTACTCACGGCACTTATATAGTCTGTCATTTTTAATATTTGATTTCATTTTAAGTTATGTGTTTTACTGAGAAGATGAACCAAAAAAAAAAGAAAGAAAGAAAAAAGAAAAGAAAGAAAAAAAAGAGAAGGAGGAGGGGGGGGCTGTTTTGTAACAGAATACAAATTTAACCCTTCTTGGCCCGCAGCTTTGTTTCTTCTTGGGGCGACTGAGTAGAGGCTACATTTTCTCTCCTTCCTTCAGGTTTTTGTGTTTTTTTCTTTTCCTTCCTTTTCTTGATTGTTTTGATTTTTTGAAACAGATCTTTCTTTGTGGCCCAGGTTGGCCCTGAATTTATTCTCTTCCAACCTCAGCTTCCTAAAGTGCTGGTATTACAGGTGTGGACACCCACACCCCCAAAATTTCATGTCAGATTTTTTTCCTTTCAGTGGTGCTTGATGGTCTTGGGGTTCAATGTAACGCTCTCTGATCTATACACTGGAACACCACCTTTTTTGGGGGTGTTGCTTTGGATTGATGGTAAAGCAGAGGGCTGTGAGATGCCTAAAGAATCAGCTTTGATAAAGATGTCAAGTGTGGAATGAACAGTCTTTTGGGAAATGATTCTTTTTGTTCCAGTGGTCAGGACAGAGAGATGCCAACTCTCTTTGGGTTGGAGATGGACCACTTGGTGTAAAATTTTCCAAAGAGTGGGACCAGGTGAGCAGCACGCTTGAAGCCTAAGTTTCCTCCTATCATGTTCTATCTGAACCTGCCTCTCATCAAAGACGTTGTGGAATAGGCATCCTTGGAAGCTGGCTAGTCATCCCCTGTAACTTCAAGGCCCACCTTACCCATGGTGACTGGCTTTGTCATAAGACAAAAGCTCCTATGTCTCATTTGGCCCTTCAGAGGTTGAAAGCTGTGAGGCTATGCATTAGGTCAGCTTTGCAACTGGCCACCACCAAATAAAGAGGCCAATTCATCCACAGGGCCTGGTTTCTGATGCTGGAAGACTGTCTGTCCGTCCCCTACAGTAGGCTAGGCAAAAAACTACAGGAAAGGGGATCTGAGTTGGGCCTTTAGACATCCCCAGTTGTCTATGACTGCCTGTGGCATGACTGCCCTTTGCCTGATCTCTTCCTAGGCCTGTGAACTGTCACTATCAGGGGTCTGTACCACTGCTTTAAGTGACCACCTGGAGCAATGATGGGTCAGTCCAGGGACAGGCAAGCTTTTCAGGAGATGAGGCTTGCTTTCCAGATACATCTTGCTAGAGCAGCCTGCTTCAGGCTGTGTGGTACAGGGAGCATCCTCTGTAAGGCTTCTTTGACATGGCGCCACACTTGGAAACTAGAGAGTTTCACAGCAGCGAGTCCCAGCCAGGCCTGAGACCTTAGGTCATTCATAACAGGGCTTCCTCACCTTAGCTTCATTTTCCAAGTCCATTTCTTCTAGAGCCTTGAATCTACTGTCCCTGAGCACTAAAGACAGGCTGAGAAACTAGCAGCTAAGTGAAGACACTGCTCATCATTTCTCCTTTCTTTTTCTGAATGGGGTAGAAAAGGCCAGGAAATGATCTATTTTAATCGTTTTTATGATGATGCTTACATGTTTCATAAATTACTGTCTTGGTTTTGAGACATCCTAATTAAAATTTAAAAGAGAATGGCCTATAAGAAGTCAGGTACACAAAGGCTGTTGTTGGCTCACAGCTGTTTACCCGAATGAAGACCTGCAAATGGATCATAGGTGGGGGATCTGTTAGATGAGGCTTCTCTCCTCATTCAACTATGTGGTCTTTATGGGGAAGGAAGATAGGCTAAGTGTCTAGAAAAAGGCAAAGAAAAAGATCTTTCCCTCCATATTTCTAACCTTCCATAGTGCACCAAGGCATGGTCTCCCAAAGCCCTTGATAATTATGTTCTTACCTGCCTGGCGGGTCTTTAATATTTGCCCCAGTTTTGTGAGATACAAGGCCAAGGGCTTTCAGGAAGACAGTCATTATAAGATTTGGAATTTAATCTTTAGCAAGGGACAAATTATTCTCTTCTACCTCCTTCCCCAGAAGGACCACTGGTCTGTCATTGGATCCTGAACTCAAATAAAAGCTTTGACTTAATATTGCTCAACAGACTTTCACTTATTAGCTGGTTGGTTGGGCAGACCCATGGAGTCCTAGGCTGACAATGGAGAGCACCTTATGCATTGCTTACCTTTCCTTATCATGGCAACACAATGCCAGCAGAAAAAGTTTGAAGGAGGAAGGATTTAGCTTTATGTATTCTTTTATTTATTCTTTTTTGAGACTGTGATTTGATTACAGTATTTCTCCTTTCCTTTCTCTCCCTCCAAATCCTCCGTATAACCCTCACTGTATGCCTTCAAATTTGTTATCTTTTTTCCCATCAATTGTTACTGCATGTGTATATGCATTTGTATATACATATATAATCTCAAATACAATCCACTGCGTCCATATAATGTTACTTTTATGTATGTTTCTAGGGCTGATCACTTGGCACTAGACAATCAGTTGGTGTGTTCTTCCCTGAGGAGGACCATCTCTCCAGTGGCCAGCTTTATTGCTTGCCTGTAGTTCCTTGTGAAGGACTGAGGCCTTCTGAGAATCCCCGTTCAGTCTGGCATATATGCTGGTGCCTTGTAAAGCTTGTAAAGTTGATGTTTAGGCAGCCATGTGGATGAGACGTTACCTTCTGATATTACTAGGAGACACAATCTCATAGCAAAGTCCAGGACCCTCTGGCTCTTACAGTCTTGATACCTCTTCTCCCTCAGTGTTCCCTGAGTCTAGATGTGGGAGTGTTGTTGTAGATGTGTCTACTGGGAGTGGGGTTCGCAGCTCTGCGTTCTGATTGGCTGTGGTGAGGAGTGAAGACTACACTTAAGGACAATGTTTACGGACTGCTGTTTGAGGTTATGAACTCTTGTTCATAAGGATCATCAGTTCTTCATGGCAGGGCAGCTGAAGCAGCATCAGTCTAGTCAGGAGAGCTTACTGCTCAGCAAAACAGGAAGCAGGTTGCTTAGGTATGAACTGAGGTTGGGTTAGAACCTTCAAGTCCTTCACCTACATCCTGCATCCACCAGCTAGGCCTCATGTCCAAAATGTTCCACAACATTCCGAAACAGGACCACCTGCTGGAGACCAAGTGTTCAAATGTGCCCACAGGGACATTTCACTCAGAACATGATGTCTACTTCCTGTTTTGTCCCTGCTAGCACCCCCACCAAGGGAGAGGAGCAGGTAAGTATTCCACGTTTTCTATGGAGTCACCACAGCAACATCTTTATCCATTTAAGTTCATACAGATCTGAAAGACCCTTAGTGACATTAGTTTTTGACCCCTTGACCTTTCCCAGAATGCATCCCATAAGTAGGACTATAAATGGATGTGATCCCAAGCCTGTCTCTGAGAATTCATTGGCAGGTGGGCTTTAGAAGGGGCAATCTGTTTCTTTCAAGGGAAATATGTGGGGTCCTGATATTCTCTCTGACACCAACCTGGGGCAAAAGAGCTGCAACAGTAGAAGGGAATAGACACACAGAAAGCCATGCCATTGATGTGACAGAGGTCATTCAAGTGCTAAAAATGAGAATCGTCAAGTCAAAGATGGCAAGAGGAGAAACTGGTTCACGGGAGCAAAGGAAAAGGTACTCGGATGCTGATGTCGGCCAGTACCAGATAGAAACAGTAACTACTGTGGCTTATCTTATGCTGGTTTTAAAGCAGTCATTTGGAAAGGCAGAAACCTAAGTAATAGTACCACTCAGAAGAACATTAGGGGAGGAGATGGCATTGGAACAGGACCTTGGGGGACCAGGAAGATTCTCACAAATAGATGTGGATGAAAGAGAGACGATACTTGAAGGAGGCAGGGCTTATTTCAGTCATATATTTGTGCCTGTCAGAAGGGTAGGTGATGGCTCACCCCAACTAGAAGCAATGGACAAGACCTTTATAAATACTGGGGTCAGGAATGATGGGCCAGGGGAGGATTCTGGGGCTGTATTTGAAACTTGGAGTATTGGAAACAGGAGATCAGGCACAAGGAAATTTGTGGGTGGGTGAGTGGTGTGCTTAGGAGGAGGTGTCTGTGATGAAACTGAATCCAGGCACTGAGTAATGATGGAGCCATTTGCTCACTTGGAGCTGGGGAAGTAGGGATGGGCAGTTTAGAGGCAGGTATGTCTTTGCTCACAGTGCCACTGGGAAGAAAGAGGCAGTGTAGGGTAGTTTTAACTTAGGATGTCTAGCCTGCCTCTAGGGCATTGTTGGAGGCAGTCAGTCTCCTGATACTCTCAGGTCAGGCCTATGAACTGTGCTTGGCAACTGGCTTTTAAAATAATAAGAATAAAATGATTGCTCTTTAGAAAACAAAACCCACATTTATATTCATTGGGGTTCTCTATGGTTTTTTTTTTTTTTTCTTCCCACACATATACAAAAGATGCACTCTGGGTGAGACAAGGGGCTGGTGTATGCCAATGTCAAGAGCAGGCAAGGACGGTGAAACAATTGACAGATTCATCTATTCTGCTTTAACTGGGTTCCCGGGTGGAATGTTAGTTTGTTCAGCTCTCAGTGTTCTGCCTTGCTCACAGTGTGAACGTGTTGACTAAGCCTGGCTTCCTGGATGGAGGGTCAAGCCCCATGGCTTTTAAACATGCTTATATGAAATCCAAACACTCATGGTCAGTGGCCATCTGAAGTCAAGACTCAGCTTATGAAACAAACACGTAATTATCTTGTTTACTTGGGGGTATAAATAGAGTCCATGCATTTTAAAATTTTTCTTCCTGATAAGGACTTCAGCTAGCATTCAGTCTTTAGATAGTCTCTCTCTCTCTCTCTCTCTCTCTCTCTCTCTCTCTCTCTCTCTCTCTCTCTCTCTCCCCCCCTCCTCTCCTCTTCCCCTCTCCCTCCTCCTTTTCAAATTTAGCTTTTGTAGCTTTTTAATTTCAGGATCTCATGGCATAGCCCAGATTGATTTTGAACTGACAGTTCTGATGCATCCACCTCTGAGTGTGGGATGTGTACATGCACCACCCCTGGCTTCTTCTCCACACTTTCCTTCTTTATTTTTCCTAGCGCTCTCTCTCTCTCTCTCTCTCTCTCTCTCTCTCTGTCTATCACTTGACTACTTTCCTCTTTTTCTCCCTATCCCAATCTCTTTCTATCCTCTTCAAGCAAAGAGAATTGCTGAGGCCAGCACAACTGTTTTAGAATCAAGACCAGCGCATGTCACTGTTGAGACAAGATTTTGCAGTTTCTTGCCTTTACCTAGAGAGAACTGGAATTACAAGCATACATCTCCACATCCAGTTTTATGTAGTGCTGAGGATGTAACCCAGGGCTCATGCCTGCTTGGCAAGCACTCTACAAACTCAGCTACATGTCATGCAGTCCCCTGAGTCGATGTTTCTTGCCCATTTGTTTTGGTAGATGGAGCTACCTGCCCAGGAAGGGCACTGGAAACTTGTACAAATCTTTGCTACTTCTACAAATCTGTGGCTGTCCAAGAAGCCCACATTACGTTGGAGCAGTCGGCTAAGGTCCAGTTCCAGATTAACAAAGCCTGCTAGTACTGGAGAGCCTCCCTAGCCCTTTGTGAGGACCCAGTTCACAGCTGAAAGTGTTTCTCTAGTTCCGTGCCCCAATACCATCTTTCTCGCATCATCTGATTCTTTTATTATATCACACACCACCTGCTCTTATATACTTAATTGTTTTTTAGGAAGACATTCTTCTTTTAATGAAATATTGTATTTAACTTTGTTCTAAAAATAGTATCTATGAACTTTGGTTTAATGTGACAAATAAGTGCTTTTTTATTTTAAACATTCACAAAATTGTATAACCAAGTAAGCATGAATTCTGCTTTGTTCCCATGTGAGTCCACTGAAGTTGCCAGGTGTGTCTAAGCAGCAGCGAAGCATCATTAGGGACCATAGTGTGGTCCTGCTGGGCCTGCCAGGATCTGAGGATAGATGTCACTGGTCGCTGTATTACTGCCTCCTGCTACCCTATAGAGGCTTCACTGCTCCTCAGCCCTGACGAGATTTTCTTGGTCCTCACAGCCCCTCTCTTAGCGTCCACCAGTGATCAGTTATTCTTGTGTGGTTGGTCACATCTGACAGGGCTATGAACCTCAAGAAGCCATGCTTTCTGATGGTTCTGTCATTTTCTGTTCTGGATTGACAGCATCTCGTTTTGCTTGTTGTTTTCAGCTCAAGTCTTACTCTGCATCTCAGAGTGTCCTCACTTAGCAGCCCAGTGCCTTCGGCTCTTCAGTGCTGGGGTTATGAGTGTGTGGGTCCCTGCCTGGCTAGACTGCAAACCTCTTGAGAGCAGAGCTTCTGCTTTTCTATCCTTACTGACTAACCCCAATCTTTGTAATCTATCATCTCTGTGTATGTATATGTGCAACTGTCATCTGTAGATCCACGTGTATATGGACCTATCATCTGTGTATCCATGGAGTTGTAGATCTACATGTTTATCACATATCTATTATGTATCATCTATCTATCTATCTGTCTGTCTGTCTATCTATCTATCTACCTCTTAAACCATCTGCTGCCATCTATATATCATCTATACTCTCTCTCTATTGGCTATCTATACTTTGTATCTATTTGTCATATATATAGTTAATCAGCAAATCCACCATCACCTATTCTATCTATCTATCTATCTGTCTGTCTGTCTGTCTGTCTATCTATCTATCATCTTTCTATCTCCCTCCATTGATCTACCTACCTATCATCTATCTGTCAATATCTCTTGATTTATCCACCTATTATCTGTATATTTGCTTATCTACCTATCTGTCTGTCTGTCTTCTGTATTCATTGATCTATTTCCCTATCATCTCTCTATCTCATATAATATCTGCCTTTGTATCTGTTTATCATTTATTTATCTCTTGCTTATCACCTACCTACTTCCCATCAATCTATCTACTGCTCATCTATCTGTTATCTCTCCATCTACCTTCATATAAGGTCCAGCTGACATCACAGTAGAGGAAACAGATGAAATATTCACTAACAATGGAACCAGAAACCCATCAATAGGGACAGATGTCCTAGGACCATTAAAATAAGAAAAAGGATCTGAGGCAGAAGAACCTAGGGCAGTGCTTGGCAAGGCACCTCCGGGGTGTGTTGTGACATTAGGTCTGCATACCCCGAGTGGAGCTACCCCTGTACAGTTTATGGGAGAGCCAGGAGTCAGGTATAGGCTGGATGAACTTGGTTTGCAAGAGAGAAAATTTTACAGGAAAGGATGGATTTATTTCTTGCCTTGACAAATTTCCGTTTGTTCATTCATAACTTCCTTGAGGTTTGCCCATGTACAATATCTTGCATCTCACCCTTGGAAGGCCCACATCACATGCCTTCTTGTGGCAAGGTTCAGAAGCAGCTCTGTTTCCTTCCCTGCCAGGTTGGAAGGCTGAGGGGATCTTAACACACGAGGAAGCCAGCACTGACATGCTAATATTTCATTTTAATCTTGAGTGCCAGGTTACTTTCCAAATGAAGTGTCTCAGACAAGGCTCTAACTTACATGAAATAAAAGAGTTTAATGCTAATTAAATATCATCTGACTACTGAAGCTGTATTTATTGATGGTCTAAAAGAACAGCATCGAGGTGGATGGGCTGGGAACCCATCTATAATAGCAATGTATCTTTGGTCCTGGGGTTTACACACACAAATAAAGCCATGGACAAGGGGATGGGAGCATGCAAGGGACTTTTTTCCACTTTTTTTTTTTTTTATGTAGACAGACTGTCTTTACTGTTCATTTGACTCAGGATATAGTTCATGTTCTCTGTGTAACTAACCTAGGGGAAATTCACATAATCTTGGTCCAGTAAAAGGGGTAGTAGAGGAGAGCAGATTGTGTGGACAAACTCTGGCCTTACTCCTGGCATTATTAAGCTCATCCAGTGGGTCATGCTACTCCACTATGAATTTTAACTCCAACATCCTGATTCTCCTCCTATCTTTCTCCTGGTCCTTTCCAGTGCTTCCTCTTATCTCATCTTTGATGATCACTATCTCAGGCAAAGGACATTGACCTGGTGGCTTATCTAAGGTTTTATCTTTCCTCTGCTGTCATGTCCCTCTTTGGTTGTCTCAGCCTTATGCCTGGTCTCCTGACCCAGTCTTTGGGCAACTCTAGGACAGAGTCTCTTCCCTCTCCTCTTCTTCCCATCCCTCCAAGATCTGTAGATGTTTCTGGGGGATGGTGTGAGAATGGGAATGGAGGCAGCATGTGTTTCTTATTCTGTATGAGGATTATACCTGTGGTAGGGCTGCCTTGGGCAACTACGTGTCTATTGAGATGGTTTGTGGGGTGGGGACTGGAACACAGAATCACAGTATTCTTGTCCAGCCATCCTTTTGGGATGGTTTCTCTTGACTATATCTTACTTTCTTCTGATCATTATGGCCTCAGAATGATTTCAGTGATGGGCTGTAGCCTAGAGATCTCCCATCCTCGAAAGGGGTTGTAACTACTGATGACTTCTCCTTGGTAGTCCCTTGAGAATACAGGTCCACATGTATTCACCACAGTGTCTGATTTTTCCCAAGCAAAGACAGGAATTTGAAGTTCTACACAAAATCTCACAACTTCACCACCTGTATGGATTTCTCCTATGAGTCAAGCTGAGCAAAGGTGGGCTCCAAGTGGAGATGTGAGAGCATGCCCACTATGGAACAAGCTTGTGGGTTCTACAGGGGAAGAGCAGCCATGTTGGAAGGGGTAGCACTGCATAAGCAGGGTATTGAATGGCTCCCTGTGCTGGTGAAGGACCAGTCTAATGTAATAAGCTTTGAAGACTCAGAGCTCACTCTGCAGGAGTAGGCCCTGATGTGGCTCCCAGCCTTCAGGAAAAACACATTCATCTAGACCAGCTTGTCTGCAGCCTACCTATAATTAGCTTCTGAAAATTTCTAAATGAACTGCCTAATGGGGTAAATTTAGCAAACTTATTGTGAGGTGTTACCCAATCCTTTTCCTCCAACTGTCCACACAGACTCCTGCACCACCTCGCTAGCTTTTGCTATTTGCAACCGAAGCCTCTCTTAGAGCTGTCTGGCAGCCACGCAGACATCCCATTTATGTGATCTATAATGAGTTTATTAGTGTCTCACTGCCTTGTTGCTATTAAGTTTTATCAGTTTCGGATTCAAGAGCCCAAGGTTAAATTTTCAATAGAGTCTTCACAAAGTTTAAGTGGGATTAAGATTGTTAAAAATAAGTCCAAATAGTGGAAGCACATACATAGCATGATACGCAGGTCAGTGGGCTTATTTCTGCACACTAGAGGATTTTGAGTTCTTATTTAGAAGTGTACCACTTGCAGAATGGCGGCGCAGGGCTTCTATTTTGTGTGAGTGTGAAGGCTCAGACTAAAGCTGTGTCACTGTATATTTAGCCATCTGTACGGGGTTTGGTATTGCCAGTGTCCCAGGGTACAGTGTGACTGGCCTCTGCTTCGACCTGGTAAACAGACATTTGAAACAGGGAGGACAAATGTTCCCATATAGCACAAAGGAATGAGTTACGATATTATTTTCTCCCCGGTTCCATAAGATAAGCAGGTTGTCCTCTGAAAATAGTGCGCCTGTAATTGAATATTATTTACCTGGATGACTTCTATAATTCTTGAGCAATTTTTTTTTTCCTTTTGAGTGAAACCAATTCAGAAATTTCTTCAGTGTCTTTAATCAGAATTAAGTGGCTCTACTTTTTAGGTTAAGAGAAAAAACCCAGTAATAGGCTGGAGATGTTATTATAGAAAGTTTATTATTATTGGTGTGTAAGCTAGCTGGGGGCCTAAGCACAGAGCAGTTAGATAATTTAGCCAGCTCTTGGTTCCAATTAAAAAAAATCTATGTTGTGTCCACAGTGGGGGTACAGCCATAGTTGAAGTACTCTCTTGTCTATGGTGACACACCTGTGGCATTCTCACAGCTAGAGAGACAGGTTTGGGATGTGGAATGTTTTAAATCCTCTCATTACCGTCTCATGGAAGCCAGACACTTCAAGCAGCTCCCCATTTATCTGAGATTACCAGTTAAAGTCCTTAAAAAGAATATTGGAGTGTTCATCAGCAATGGTGACAGTGTGCTGTAATTAGGACTCCACTCAACTTTTGGGGGAGACCTTATTTTGTAACTTAATTTATAATTCTGGCTGAGTGGCATCTGGGCTAAGGTATGATGTCTTCCCCTAAATGTTGTGCCTAGTGTCAATAAAGGTGCATTTATGGATATTTGAAATAAAACTCCAGGGTGTTTTGATTCTTTGGGGAAGCAATGTACCATAAACATTTTCAGCTTGAGCCAACAGCTTTCCCTAACTGTGATTGCAAATGACTATAGGATGTATAAATTGCTGGTGGGACACTATCTGAGGAAGCCTGTATTTTATAGAACAGCACTTTTATGCACAATCTAGGCAAAAGAGAAACTAATTTAGATATCAGACAGTATTCTCTCCGATGTGGAGCATGAAAAAATTATATTTACAAAAAATCAGCTCTGAATATTTTTTTAATCATTATTACATCAATCATTAATATCAATACTTAATAGCAAGCTGATAATGTAGCCAGTAGGTGAAACAGCTATTAAAAAGTGTAAAAAAATGATTAATCAGGTACGGGGGATATTAATGTTCTCCAATTATTTAATGATAAGTACATATTTTTGAAAGTGTTTGTTTTTAATAATCAACTGGAATACTAGTTTGCAAAAAAAATGTAATTGCTTCTTAATTTCCCATCTTCGCTTCTTTGTGCCTGGTACAAAGGTAGTATATTTCTGTAGTTATTGTTCGCAACACTCCCTGTAAAAAATCACGTTCATTTCAAGAAGCTGTTATGGTATTGATTCTGGTAAAGACTTCCATTAACTGACCAATCTAAATCTCATAAGTGATGTCAGGGTAGTTATGCATTCTCCTGGTTCAAGTATTCAGCCATTACGTTAGAATGCAGGCAGTGTCTGAATATGGCTGTTAAATTATTTCTAAAGACCGAACCAGAACAGCTTAACAGTTCTGCAGTTTGAGACTGACACAAAAATGACAATCTGCCACCTCTTTGTTTTTTAAATATTAACGTTGTATTGGGATAGTATTTTTGGAGTAAAAACCTGTGGCACCAGAGGATAAATGACATAAACAAAGGCAGCTGGGCTTCATGAAATAATGGAACAATAAGGCCCTTCCAGCCGCTCTCATCACTCCAGTATGTTAATTAGCATTCTGTTGTGGCCGCAACACTGAAAACATGTAATCTGTATTGGTGTACAGTACAGCTGTGAACACGCATTCTTTTTTGTGAGTCCCTGGAGTTAGCCTTGCCATTGGCATATGCATTTGGGCCAAAAGTCAAGCTATCACCACTAAAATAGCGCACTATAGCGGCAAAATGTCATTTGTCTTCTCTTATTTTTTTTTTTTTTCCTCTTCCTTCCCTCAATGCCACATGCTCTCTCCAGTGATGTAATCCAGTCTCGCTGCATCTGCCTCTCTGCTCTATTTTTGCAGAAGGATGGTGGGTGGGATGGTGTGTGTGTGTGTGTGCACGCATGCGGGTGAGTTTGCTTGTGCATTTGTGTGTGTGTGTGTGTGTGTGTGTGAGAGAGAGAGAGAGAGAGAGAGAACACCATGGTCCCCAAAAGCCAAGTTGAAAATTCAGTGTTTTCTCTTTGTATGATTTATTTAAAAATATATACCTATAAGTGTACACATATACATCACACACCCACATATATATGTGTTTTTAATTTCTGTAAATTTACAGGTCTTCTTAAGTGTCATGGAGAATGTTGGTGAGAGAAAGACCAATAATTTGTAGCATCAAGGCCTGTGGGACAATAAGACCTGAAGAATGGAATCTCAGGCAGCTTTATTCACTACTTACATTTAAAGATGGTTCATCACCTTCATCCATTTACTATCCATTTGGGGTGGAATCTGTTCATCCCATTTTATAGCTAGAGAAACGAAGGCTAAAGCAAGTACAAAATGGGACCTGCTTACAGAGCCCATGGGTTCAACTCTACAGGCAGAGGAAATAGAAGCAGCTGGCCATTCAGAGGAATGAGGTAGGAACCAAGGAACTGAGGCAGCAGTGGTGTGGGTGGGAATTCAGAAAGGCCCTTCTACTCACAGGTGGTACTGTAGGAAATGGACCCTGACATCTTTCTGGTGCCAGCATTGGAACAGGGAGTTCTGGCATGAGTCTGCTTCAGCGTTTTTATCCCATGAGCTGCATCCACAGCCAGAACTCCACTCAGGATCTCACCTGCTGGAGTTTGGCATGCAAAGTAAAAACGGCTTGACTCCCACAGTCCCCGTTCTTAGCATGCAGGCATGCTCAGCTCACATGTGCAAAGGTGTTCGTTAGTGGTCCCCCAACCACATTGCACTTCCATTTCCCACACAAAGCCTTTATCTCTTTACAAAATAAATTTTGATCAATGATTAGATTGTCTGCCTCTTTGAGTTTCTTTTCTATTCTGATAGGAATTGTCTGGTAATTATTAACTTTCTCCACCTACCAGCTCTCTTCCTCTCCATCTTATTTGATCTGACAATACCAAACAATAGAAAAAAAAAAAAAACCACAAAAGAAAATTGAAGAAAAAAATGAAAACAGCAAAACCAAAACCAGACCTACCTGGTTTTGAAGTCAGTTTCAGACACCTTGGACCAAATTGCTTGTCTCTTTTTGAAAGATGAGGCTAGGTGTTCAGCTTTACACTTTTCTTTTTATCCAACTCAAAAATTACCCACATAGAGTAAACAGCTTGTGGGTCACAGTGCTGATCCAATTTGGTTCTGTTTTGACTGTGAGGGAATCAGATCCTCTGGCAATTTGGTGATATGTGTGGCTGTCCACTTGGGAGTCCCTAGGTTAAAGGTTAATGGAACTTTTTAAAAAAAAAAAAAAAATTGTACCAGAGAATTTTTCTCACTCAGGCTCTGAGGCCTTCTAAAATCTGCTGTCATTCCTCTGCCCTTCTCTGGTGAGGCTGACGTTGTGATTTCTTTTTTTCCTAGAAATCCACACATCCTCCATTGGTTAATGGTTCTTTAAATATTGAAATGCCTGGCAACACAAAACAAAATAAAATAAAGCACAGCCTGTCAAAGAAATAAGAACAACAGCAACAAAAAATGTTGGTATCTCTTAGAATTTGTCTTCCTGGCCGTAAAAGTATATAATTAATAGGAGAATTTTCTTCCAGATGTGGCTATACTATAATAGATTCTTATAAACGCTACAGAAAGAAAAATTGCTGGGAAGGAAGGCGTCCTCAATGAGAGCACACCTGGGCTTGACAAAGATTGCATTTAGGGACTGCTGTGCCTATCACAACGCAGAGAAGAACCAAGTCCAGGGAGCAGCTGGAGAGAAAGCCCTGCAAATCTGCATGCAAATAGCAGCATATTGTTAACTTAATCAGATGCCTAGGAAAAGATGCGCCAGAACGCCTAGGATGATCTACACGCACACTCAGAGGCAGAGCCACTCTGAGAGGGGGCAGAAATGGGGCATTGGGGCAGCCGGGTTCTGATCAAGGTGTACCCCTCCCAGCCGGGGCTGCCACCCCCACACTGCAAGGCAAACAGCTCCTGTAACACGCAGTGACCCCTTTTCTCTTTGAAAAGACAGACACCACCTACTGTATAGTTAGGTCAGATGAAAGCCTCATTATTATTATTTTTAATTATGGTATAGGTGCTGGTGTTATTTTGCTCAACTATGCAACTCCAATTGAACAATATTTCTGCTTAAATATCTGGGCACATGAAGATATGAAATACAGCCCTGGAAGTTTATAAAAAAAAGATTCTTTTTTCATTATTAAAAAAAAAAAAAGCAAGTAGCTGTCTATAGATTGAAGTGCTGGGCACAAATAATACTTTGACAAGTGCAAGACACCTGTTATATTTACATTTTTATGAATAGTAATGAAAAAATATATTTTATATTTCCTCCATCTTTCAGTCTAGCACCATTAAAAAAATAAAAAGTAATACTATTTAATCACCCACAGCTTAATAGTGCCTTAGTTGTTTACTGCCACCGCACTAATTGTTCTGTACTAATGTGTTTTTCTGTGATATCCAGTAGTGCTAAGAGAACGGAGATCTATAACCAATTAAATATAGTGTTTTGTATGTTAAAAATATATCTGGGGAGGCTAGAAAAGGAACAGAAGCCGCCCTTAAGCAAGGCGCGTTGGCACCGTGTCGGCGCCCAGCAGAAGGTGCCCGCACTGCTTCTTTTGCGAAAAGACAAAGGGGGTAAATTTTTTGGCAAGAAAACAAACCCCAAGAAAACACAACAAACTGAGTGTTTCTTTTTCTGTTGCTGTCCATCCCCCCTACCCCACCCCCAATTCGCCGCTCCTCAGGCTGTTTTTGGCCTCTTTCCCCATCAGGGAGAGGTGGGTTGCAGAGCCAGGCAAGGGTAGCAGTCCCCACCATGCTGAGCCCCTCTGCAGGTCCTGCATGGGAGGGAGGCTGGCCCCAGGCCTGGCGGGTTCCGCAGCATAGGCCTGAAGAGCGCCCCATTCGCACGCCAGCGGCTCCGGGCACAGGGTTAATTGAGGATCATTGTTGGTTCCAACAGAAGCCGGGTGCCCGGGTAGCGGTTGGGGTGGAAGTGGAGGTGGGGTGGGGGCAGCCCTTGCAGTGAGAGCAAGGTGACGATGGGGAAACTGGACACAATAGCTTTTCATTGCAATTAGCAAAGACTCTGGGAGTGACCAGAAAAAAAAAAAAAAACACTGTCCAGGTCCGGAATGTACGGTGGACACACACATTCACACAAACGCGCGCGCACAGACACACACACTCACACACGCGCTCGCGCATGCACTCGCTGGCGCGGCGCCTGGTGGCTCCCAGTGGCACTCGGTGGCAAGGCGGCCGCGGGATCTCACGCTGCCCTCACCCGCCGCCCGCCCGCCGCCTGCCAGCAGGCCCCAGCCCGCGCCCGGGCCCCGCCGAGCGGCCGCACTTCACCTTACGGAGGGGGAGATAATGAGATCAATTAGAGGCGCCGTCACCGCGCCGAGACAGCTGCTGGTGCATAGTAATCACCGCGGGGCTCCCAGCTACCTGCGCGCGCCATCGCTTCGCTCGAGTCCCATCCTGTTCTGCACTGCCTAGCCTTGTGGCCTCCTGTCACCTGCTTCTGGAACTCACCCCTCAGATGACCTGGAATGCCTAAGAGCAAAGCCGTTGTGGAGGGGTGTATGTGCTTGCAGTGTGACAGTGTGTGGACCGAAATGTGCACACGGATGTGGATGCCAGGGAAAGTCTGTCCATGACCGCTGGTGTGTGCTCCTGGGTGCTGGCCTCCTGTGTGTTTGCATTGGTGGCCTACAGGGTTGTAGGTGTGTGTGTGTGTGGTGTGTGTGTATGTGAACTTAACGGTGTGCACAGAACTCCCTTCCCTACACCTGTGCTTTATGAGGTTTGTTCTTGTAAGTAGCTCAGGAGCAAGCTGCTCGTGTTTCATGAGGGAGTGCATGCGTCTATGTGTACATGAGTGGGAATATGTACATGCACATTCGGCTTGGGCTCAGAAAACAAAATTGCTAAGGGCCAAGAGGTGGACGGGCTTACATCCTCCTGCATAAGATTGGCCTGTAGGCAAACCTGTAGGGCATTTTCTTAATTAATGATTGTGAGTGGGGCCATGCTAGGTTTGCGGTCCTGAGAGCTATAAGAAAGCATGCTGAGCAAGCCATTAGGAGCAAGCCAGTGAGCAGCACCCCTCCATGGCCTCTGCATCAGCTCCTGCCTACCCTGACTTCTTTTGTTGATGAACTGTGTTGTAAAAGTATAAGCAAAGTAAGTAAGTCATGGTATTTTATCATAGCATTTAAAATCTTAACTAAGACACACACACACACACGCACACACAATTTTTCAGACTGGCTCCTGGCTGTGATCTGGATTGTCCGTCCAACAGTGACCATCTCATTATGGAAAGGGTGAGAATCCAGTAGTTGTTCAGTCCACAGTTAAGTCTCAGCAGTTTTAATCTATTACTGGTGTCATAGAGGACTCCTGGAGAGCTGCAGATCCTCAGCCCACATTGTCATCCCAAAGAAGTAGGTTCTAACACCAGCAACTTAAGGCCTCTGTAACAAGATGAACTTGCCAGTGAGAATGAGGATAAGCGGGATTCAGCCAGAAGTCATCCCAGGCTTAGGGTGAGTCTTCCCACCTCAAATGATCTGGTTAAGAAAACCCCTGGCATGTGTGTGCCCAGCAGGCAGAATTTTAGTTGATTCCACATATAGTCAAGTTGACAACCAAGATCAGTGTCAAGGTCTGAAGAGTGGGAAAGGAGAGTCTGCTCTGGCTGACTAGGGTTCTAGAAACAGGCAAGGTTGAGATGCAAAGCAGCTATCTGCCATCATTTTGTGGATACATCTAGAGAGAGCAAAACCATCCACTTTTAATTTCCCAGATATGAAGCTTATGTACTTTGAGCAGAACTCATATGACAGTTCTGAGGAAGGATGTGGAAACAGTATCTTTTTCTCTTTTGTGTCTAAGGGTCTAGCTATGCATAATTCAGATTTGAGACCCAGGATGCAAGGGTTAGATATAGCAAGAATTCTGGTTGTTATTAAATGAAATTCAGAGCCAGATATCAGGAAAAGCTGGAATATCAGAGAGAGGAAACAGACCACAGTCAATCCTCACTCAGCCAACTCCTCAAGGTAAAAGCTGTCTTCCAGCTTTCTCAGCCTCCTTCCTCTTTGCTTCTGCAGCATAAATCTCTGTAGACTGCCCAGTTGTTTCACATCCAAGTTAAGATTAAAGGTGTGAGCTACTACTATTTGATAGTTAGGCCTTAAACTCTCAGAAACACAGAAAGATCTCTGTCTCTGGAGTTATGGGATTAAAGGCATCAGTCACCACTCCCAGTCTTTCCCTTGCTGGGATCAAAGGCATGCATGAGTTACCATTCTCTGACCCTCCTGGATTGACTGTGGATGGATCTGTTCTCTGATATTCCAGACTGGTTTTTATTAAATATATAACATATCACCACAGTTAAATGCCCAGACCCTGTGCTGTGTGTCATTTTTCAGTGACATGGGGCTTGGCCATGAATTGTGCTGAATACAATCTGTTGATTCTTGCTAGGGTAATGTGGAAGAAAGAGGGATCAGGGTCACATCACAGCTGGGAGGTCTGTGTGTGACAAAAGAGTGGAGGGGTTTATGACTGAGGACTGGACATGGACAGGCCAGATTTGAAGGCAGCAAGGAGATGGCTGTTAAACTAAAGTGAGTGAAGAAAGAGATGGTACCTGGGACGCAAAGCAATGATTGGAACTGAACAGTTTGTCCGTGCCAGGTACCCCACTCTGAGCCTTGCCTTGGCCTCATCTCACCCTCCAGCATCCTCTAGGAAAATGCTGGGAATGTTGTTCTGTGGATGAGCCAACCCTTTCTCAGGAAGATGGATGAGCATAGCACAACATTCTCAAGGGACACAGTTTCTCTTTATTTCACTACATGACTCCTTTCCATTAGGGAACTATGTAGAAGATCTCCAAAAGAAGCAGCAAGCCCCAATACAGCCCTAGGTATGAGGACATTCTGGGGGGGGACTTTTCCTGAAAACAGATTTTTTTTTCTGCCAGCAGTCAGCCTTTTGTCTGTCTTTGTGGGGCCCAATTAGCCGACTGTGCCCCTAATTAGCCAGCCTAAGGCAGTACTTGTCGCCCGCATAGCAATTCACACGTGGAGGAGTTAAGCGGTGCTGTTGCCGTGGCATGGTGTCATTCCTGGAAAGGGGCCACCCCACCAAGCCAGCCTCACAACGTTGGGATCACTGGAGCCAGATCCATCAACCACTGTGAACATGGCGGCTCAGTGGATGACACAGACTCACCATAGTCTGAGTTTTAAATGGCCAAAAAGAGGCGGGCCTTTGAAGAAGGACAAGCATGAATCCACTTAGCACCCTATAATTTAGCTGACTGAAGCAAAGACAGGGAAAGAGTTTGTCTGAAACTCTACGAGAAAATTACTTAGATATGAACTCTCTCAGATATGTCGGTGCTTCTGCTTTCACCCTGAGTCACTGGAGTTTGCCACAACGTTCACTTCCCTTGAAGGGCGCATTGTACGAGGGCAAGGAATTTTCTAGCTATTATAATTTTCTACAAGGTACACACCTGGTTGCCTCTTACTAAAGTCCCAGTCCTGTGTCTACTCAGTTGTGCCTAAGTTATGATTCTAATACTCTGCAAAATTATGTCACGAAAGCAAGCTCATCTCTAGACAAATCAATGTTCTTTGTATTATCTATGTGTCAGGCATTGTGCTGGAGGCTGGGTGACAGGTAGAGTCTGGTTGGTTCTGGTTTAAAGTCTTTACAAGGAAAGGTGTGTAGACATAAGAACAATTCCCATGGGCCGTGTGTTCTGACTGGGAAGACAGTGCTGGTTCAGATGGGTGTGGCCTTGAGTCACCTCCCTAAGAAAGTCATAACTTTGCTATGATTTACATAGTGATATGGGGGCAGACTTTCAGAGGGAGAGGATTCTCTGGGGGTGTGGATTATAGACTAGGAGCTCCAAGGGTCCAAGGAAAAGCCCAATGGAGGGACTCTGCAGGCTGGGTGAGCCCAGGGAACCAGGGAAACTTGCATGAAGTAGAAATAGTATCCACCTTATTCATAGCCTTCCTTTAATTGGCAGAAAACAAGGCAAGGGAGCAGAGTGGGTAGGGCCTGTGAGGGCGGGCAAACTGACCTGATGAATATAGGCAATTCTGTTCTCCAGGCCCCTCTGTCCCAACCAAATATCTTCTGTGTTTCCACGCACCTCTAGATAAATTCCCACAAACCCAGCAAATATTTCCTCACTTAATTTCTTTTGTCCAAAGAGAGCAGCCAGAGAAAGCAGGAAGCTTTTCCTTCCTTTGCTTAAATCTCATCAAAATGGCCTGGGAGACTCTTGAGCCAAACAGCTTCTAAGGCTCATCATTTGGCTGGTGTGTTTACAGCATTCTCAGGGCTGTAGCCTCTTTCCACTCATTCCAAGATACAGCTCTGTGCCCAAGTACTAGTTTCTGTGTTATGGCTACTGACACGCAGGGCTATGAAGAAGAAAACAAACAAATGGCCCAATGTGGGTGCTTGGTGCATGGGACCCTAGAGGACCCCTGTGCACTGCAGATGGTGCCCAACCCCCCTCTTCCACTGTCTCAGTTTCCCCAGAATTTGTGGTCTGATATCAGCCATTCTTTTCCTCCGAGACATTTGGGTGGAAAATCCACAAAACAATAATAGATCGATACATTTAAATTAGAACTTTCAAAAATTCAATAATGGTATTTACATTTAATAAAACACTGTAAAGAAAATATCTGCACTTCTTTATTTAGGGTTACAGTTAATTTTTTCATTGATTAAGCATTCTTTTGGTGGAGGTGATGTGAGCAGGGACTTTTTTGTTTGTTTGTTTGCTAAGTATATGGAAGAGCCCATATGGTTCTGGTCCCACCTGCAGACTCCTCATGCGTCACCAGGCAGAGCTGACAGAGTTGGAAGTGTGGCATGCTGCATAGGGGCCAGATTTGCTGAATTCCAGTGACCCACATGTGATGAGGAGGGAGGTAAGGACAGGCAGCTGTGCCACACCGTGGGTGGTGCTGACTTCAGATCACCACAGGCAGAGAATTTGGTATAGGGAACTCCTTTAGGAGACATTAATCAGGAACCCAGCCTTTTATTCTAGAGAATTTTAAATGAAAATTCTCCAAGTAGCCAGTTTACTTTTCACAGCTAGATGCAATGCCTGAAAACCACCAGTGTGAGTTACCAACTGCTCAGAAGGATGGGTTTGAACCCACTTAGGAATATTGCTAAAAATTCTTTCCTGGAGGATACATCTATTCCCTGCTCCTAAGATCCTAATAGCAAACATATAATATCGTCAAAGTTCAGCCTAGGGAATCAATGAATTTATTAGGTTCACTAACAAGGTAGTGGGTAAGGAGTTACAGGCAGGGTTTGGGGTGGCCCTAAAGCAGCCACACAGGGGCCTGTGCCAGTAGGATGATGACTCCTTTATGGCTGTGTAGATGGAGCCCCTTCCCCTAGTTCTTCCCCCATAAATGTACTTTAACCCCTTTCCTGAGACCCCAAGACATTGTTCAACTAGAGCAGAACTGCAATCATCCAGTAGGAATTGGTGGCTGGCCACATGAGTGATGGTTCCACGACCTTCCTGACCCCTCTTTCTATGAGAGAATGTCAACAGTCAACAAGCCCAGCTGTGATGATCTTTTCTGAGTAGATTCCTACAGACCATGGTTGTTGGGATGCAAGGTAAGGAGGGGAGTCAAGAGGAGGGAGGGGAGTAGAGGAATAATCCTGTTCAACAGGAGTGAGGCCTTGCCTAGACTAGGCTGTGAACAATACTGAGAAATTGAAGTTACAACATAAGAGGCCCAGGGAGGGGGAATGTATCCTTAGATAGGCAGGGCCTCAAACACAGACGCTCTAGGCCACCCCATCCCTTCTTGCCTTCTTTCACTGCAAAAGATGATAGAGGTTCACAGTAGGCTGAGTGTCGTGTTGGGGCATTGTGGTGGCCGAGGAGTGAGGCTCATGCCCTCCTACAAAGACATTCTCCTAGTGGACCGGATGGAGATGGATGTCCAGTACAGCATTCCCAGGGCAAATTCAGCAATGGGGGCATGGGACCATCAGGCACTGATGCAGGTCTGGAGACAGCATTTCCAGGGCTGCAATGTGGGCAGGGACAAGAGCAAACAGCTCTGAAGAGAGTACAAGTGGAGGAACATCCCCATACAGCTAGGGGGAGAGAGAGA
>PVIH01006318.1:0-112557 GCA_004025045.1 Sigmodon hispidus | reverse complement strand
AAAAAAAAAAAAAAAAAAAAAACAAAAAAAAAAAGAAAGCAAAATCTAATAATAAGATATTTTAAGGTGAAAAGATATTGACAAATTTAAGCATATACTGATCTAGTATCTACTCCTAAACATTAAATAACATGCTATTAAAAGTGTTATCAAATATACTGACCAGTAACCTACATCTACTCATCTCCTACCAAATATACAACTGTGAAGATCAATAGTTTAAAATGATTTTTTTTTATGTCAAGCATTAGTATATGTTACAGCCTTCAATGACACACAATGGCACAAAGAATAAGCCCAGGTTTGCTCCCAGAGTAAATGTTAAAGTGTGACTTGTAAATTACTCAATGCCTGAGCTCATGCCTGCATCTTCAGTCTTATTTCTCATCTCCCACTTCACTGTACTTCAACCACAGGAAATCGTATGTCGTCTCCACACATTTATTCTCAAAGGGTTCTCTTTGCACATTCCTTCAGTTAGTGGGAAACTCGGACTTGACTTCCTTTTTTTTTAAAAAAAAAAATTATTTATTTATTTATTATGTGCACAGTGTACAGAAGAGGGTACTAGATGCTTGTAAGCCACCATGTGGAATTGAACTCAGAACCTCTGGAAGAGCAGTCAGTGCTCTTAATTCTGAGCCATCTCTCCAGCCCCCCTGACTTGACTTTCAAACTTCAGTTCAAGATTGCCTCTCACAAGCTCTTGGTCATAGCATATTTCCCATTTGTTAATCTAGCATATCACTGCATCAAGTACTTAAGAGATACACATTAAAGCAGAATAAAAAGCAATGCTAAAGCAGCAAAGAATTCACACACATTAAGCCAGGGAAAAGGTTTATAGGTGAAAAATTCTTGGACTGGGGAAATCTAATCAGTTAATTATCCACCAAATGTTAAAGACAGGAAATAAATATTCAAGTACAAAAAAAAAAAATCCTCCAAAGTAAATGAATACATGACAAGGATGTATGGCAAAGTCTGGAGACATGGTGAAGAGCAAAAATGAATGCAAATACAGCTATCCTTATAGAGAGGCTTAGTCAGAGGCAAAAAATAAAAAAATATACTAAGCTTAATTGCCGATATATTAATTACAAATAATTCTCATTCTGAATGCAGTTTAAATGAAGTATGTCAATCTATAAACACACTACCCAGAGTACAGAACAACAAACCTATGGGGTATTTACCATGATTAAGGTCATTTACCAAAAATAAAAAGAAACAAATGCTTTCACAAAAAATCTACTGCTTGCAACAAAAGCAGATACTAGTCACAAAAACCTAAAGTCAAACAAATAAATCAGCTACTTAAAGCTGGAGCATCTCTAAGTGTAGAGTTCTCTATAATTATTTTGAACATTGCTGAATACCCAGTGCAAATATGTGTCCAGTGCAAATCTCCTTTACCAAAAATAAAGGTGATTAAGAAACATATGCTGGGTGTCACAGTTAGGTTTTTAATGTTGTCATTAAAAAAAAAGAAGAAGAAGAAGAGAGAGACCAAAAGCAGCTTGAGGAAAAAAGTGTTAATTTCAGCTCTGAGCTTACCTTTACAGTCTATCACCCAAGGAAGTCAGAGTAGGAGCTCAGGGCAGGAACCTGGAGACAGATACTGATGCAGAAGACATTGGGAAATGCTGGAGGAATGTTGTTTACTGGCTTGCTCATTGTGGTTTGCTCATCCTGAATTGTTATAATACCTAGGACCAGCTGCCTGGGGCTGGGGTGAAGTGAGGGTGATACTACCCACAGTGGGCTACACCCTCTAACATCATCGATCAGTAACTAAGAAAACACCTTATAGGTTTCCTATAGCCTGATATTATTTTCTTACTTAAGAGTCCCTCTCCCCAAAAGACTCTAGCTTGTGTCAAGATGACATAAAACTAAGCAGCACACTGGGCCAGAGAGATGACTCAGCAGGTAACGATGCATGCCAAGCCTGACAAACAGAGTTAGATCCAAGGGATCCATACTATGGAAGAACCAGTTTCTGCCAAGATGTCCACTGGCATACATATAGATCTGTGACCCCATCCCTCATTATATAATAAACTTAAAACACAATTTTAAAGAAACACACATGTTAATAGCTACAGAGTCGGGGCTGGAGAGATGGCTCAGCGGTTAAGAGCACCGTCTGCTCTTCCAGAGGACCCGGGTTCGATTCCCAGCACCCACATGGCAGCTAACAACTGTCTGTAGTTCCAGTTCCAGGCAAACACCAAGGCAAATAAATAATTAAGTTTAAAAAATAAATAAATAAATAACTACAGAGTCAGTTTGGAGTATAAAACTCATGTGGGTTTTATCTTCTTGCCTTTGACACTGCAGATACCAATTCTCTTTCAGCTTTGCAGGAAGTAAAAAGGAAAAAAGATATAAAACTAAATGTAACTTTTAATATAACAGGACATGTCAGAAGGTAGGGTAGTTCTCATCTTGCATTTAGAAACATCCCTACTGATATGAACCAAAATCAATGAATGGGAGATTAAAAATCCTTTTGAGCTCTTGCATTCAAGCAAATTGACAGATATGAATGCTTTCATCCTAGTTCTAGATTATGAAACCTCCTTACACATAAACACTATTATAAAATAAATTTCAGTAGGGGGATGGGGAATGATAATATTTCAACCTTGCTAAAGAAATGCCAAGCATAAAGAAACTGTCAGTCCACCAATGTAACACTGATGACATGTTTTACTCAAGTATACTGTGGATGATCATTCAGATGCTGCCAGTCAGTGTCACCTACAGTCTTCACTACTCTATTTTATGAAGCATCTCCTCCTGACTTAGGGCATATATAGAATCATTCACATGAAGTGAAGCCATAAATTATTAGAAATGAGTTGTACATTTCTTGTGGTCATAATCTTGAGTATACACTAGGACTAATATCTGCAATATAGAAATATGAGGATAATTTTATTTAAAAAGGTACATTTTATGTACTTACACAACTATCTCTTGTTATTGTGGTAGTAATAACAAACCAAAGCATCTGTGAAATGGGAAGAGAAGGTTAGGTTCCTATAAGCTGCTGATCTTATGTATATATCTGCTTAAAGATGTCTTTGTCAATACATACTGCTAATTCATGAACACCAACCCAGAGCCTACCTCATGATTGAGCAAAAGTTATTCAATACATGTGTTTCCTCCATAAAATGTATCATAGTTTTCTTCAGTAAGAAGTACTCCATAATACTCCAGCACACTTCTTGGGGCCATTTTAAACAGCAAAATCGCTAACGTAAAGCACACATAAAAACATGAGTACATGGCAGCAAATAGACTGCAAAAGCAATAATTGTTTACTGTGTGAGAACTAAAACAGAGGGCAGAATTTCTTCTTGTTTAACCTCAGCTGCTAATTTACCACTAAGGGTGATTCAAATTTTCTGTTTTTATAAACATGCATATAAAGACCTCCAAAAACACTGTAAGTATAGATTTGAGAGTTTTGGTATATTTTAGTAAATAGGTGAATTTGAAAACATAGAATCTGAGTGAAAATTGGCTGTGCATGGATATGTAGGCATAAATGAGCATGTGCCATATTAACATACTATATATCGCTACTCAAATGCCCCAACAATACATCAAACTTAACCAAATTCAACACCTACCCTTAACACCAGATATATTTTCTGCTACATTTATTCTTCAGTAACACCACCACTGTACTCACATGAGCTGTCCTGTGAGTCAGTCTCTTCTCCATGTCCTAGTTGGGGATCAAATCATGGATTCTTCCTAAAGTTAACTGATGTGCTAACAATGTCACCTAGGGCTCCATTACCACTTCAACCACTTCTCTAATTCTGGTTTTGTGCTTTCTCCAATACTCTAAAATCACAAGCTGTAAAATTGTTAGCATTTTTCAACTCACTGTTAATATTTCTTAACCCCAACATAACCATAGTCCTTGCTTCTTTATACCCATATGACAGCTTCAATTTTTTTTTTGTTATGATATCTATGTCCATTTAGGAATTGAGCCAAAACCACATTTGTATTGTTACCTACTGATGCTTGTCTTCACAAACTATACTGCAAGCAGAGGGATGCTCTATGCTTCTGGAAGCCCTATACACCAGGGACATCAAAGGTCTTTGCTGTTGCTCTTTTTTTCATCTTCTACTTGTCCTAAGGCCTGTGCTGATATTATTTCCTTGGTACAACCTTTCCTGATCAAGTTTACACCACTTACCACCTTCTCTTTCCTTCATTCCCAACTTCATTCTCTTCCCTGCATTTTCACGGTACTTTTGCAAACTTAATTGTAGAGCTGTTAAATTTAGAAAGTACAGAAGTACAAAAGACTGACTAAATATTGATTAATATTGTAGCTTGGTGTTGTGCATTCATTATCCTGTCTTCTAGTACATGCTAAATTTTTTATAGACAGTAAGTTATTTAGTTAGAAATAAATATAATAGTTAACTGAGATCAGGTATAAGTGTATCATAACAATATGACACTGCTATTAGGTCACACAGGATACTCATATTAAGCAGTCCGAGCTTATAAAAAGTTTTAAGGGGGGGTGGAGAGATGGCTCAGCGGTTAAGAGCACCGTCTGCTCTTCCAGAGGACCCGGGTTCGATTCCCAGCATCCACATGGCAGCTAACAACTGTCTGTAGTTCCAGTTCCAGGAAAACACCAAGGCAAATAAATAAATAAAGTTTTTTTTAAAAAAAAACAACAACAACAACAACAACAACAAAAAAGTTTTAAGGAGGCCATTGAGTCCAAGGCTCTTTGTCTTTGCTCACTGTGTCAGTGAATTTGCAACTTCAAAACAGTCTATTGTAGATCCAGGCATTGCCTGGACTCATGGAGGACAAAGGATGAGATAGGTCACAGGACTCTTAACGGGGAAAAAAGAATGTTCCCATTCCAATCTACTCAGCCAGTTTGGCTTGTCATTGTCCACATGTGGAGAGGATGCCAACAGTGTCTTGACAGCCTAACTTCCTCAAGGGTGGAGACCATTTCCACAGAGGCACTTGGTCTATGACTGAGTCTAATGAAGGAAACTGCAGCAAGTACAACAGGATCTTCTTTCTGACTTTTAAAAGACTCACCAGTGCTCTATAAATAAGAAATTATTACTATTCTTGGAGTTTGTCATCTATCACCATGAAATAATATGATTATTGCTTTCTCTGTAGAGTACCATACAGAATATTAAAAAGGATTCAGAAGGTTTGAAATTTTTTCTACACAAAACAATCTTGCTGACTCTTAGTTTATGTAAAAAACAATGCTTATTTCTCAAGGTGGTTCTAAGGATAAAAAAATACATATAGGAATATGTAAAATACTATAACATGAATTATAAACACAATAGCTGTTAAGTCTTGAAAGAAAATCTATAGCTCTTATGTTGCCTGTCTGAAGCATCTAGCACATCAACAACATGAATTAGTGATGAAACACTAGCAATGTCAAGTATGAACGCTAGATACTACCAGGTCATGGCTAGATGAGTTCTGAGCATGGACTCCATTCTTTCATGTTATAAGAAACTACAACAGCTTTACCTTATAGCCACACTTTTTAAAGGGAAAAATGCTCTACAAAATAAAGCCAGTGTCTTGTTACAGTTAAATATAAAAGCACAGCACGATTTTAGAGCAGAATATATATACAAACACATATACCGCCAGGCTAATAGAGAACTATTAAGTTCCAGTTTGTCAGTTAATAATGAATGAATAGTACTAAAGTAGACCAAGGTTCTAAAGCACTCTTAAGTTTCATAAAGGGAAAACAGCAAAACTAACAAGCACAAGTTCTTCTATGCCCTTAACACCCTTGACTAGCTTATAAAGAGTAACCTCTCAGAGTGCACAGGTCACAATGGCAGGCAGGCAGAACTAGTCCTATAAACAACCAGGTTTTAACTAAGCTATACATCTCTTCAACTAAAAGACTGGTATATTAAAATAAGCATAGTGCTTATAAACAAGAGCTAATGCTAAAGAAAAAAAAGACAGCTGGAAACCAATAAATTCTCTCCTGAGTACCGCAGTGAGGACTGAGCTGACTTCTATGGACTTGGAGACAGATGCTTTCAAGAAAAAACATGGTCCTCTCTGTCCTCACAAATTCAAGAACTTTAGCTTTTTATTAAAGGCTACCATATATTCTGAGTCATTTAAGAGGAAACTATTCTGTGTAGGCTATCATGGAATTATGTACTGCTCAAAATGAACTCATCTTAATACAAACACAGCCCTGAGACAGACTGGATGCCAGCATGGCACTACACAGAGCATCGTGAGGTCACAACTGAAGAACTCCAAACCCTGGAGCAGGCTTACCTGATGAATGTCCAAAGTGTCAGGGCAGTGCAAGTAAGCATGTGTCAGAGCCAGAGTCACCCAGCCTAAACTGCATGTTCTTACTTTGAAAACAGAAGAAAGAGAAAAAGGGTTTCTTCCTTCTTTATCTGTATGCAGAGCTCTGTCAGCTACAATTTAAACAATAAGCCTTTTTCCTACAATAAAAATCTAAAGTAACTGGAATAAACAATATAGATAGATATAGATATATAGATATTTAGATGGCTATTACTTGTTAAAGTTAATATTTATAAAATTAAAGGTTTTAAGTGATACATTTAGTGTAAATGTTATTTTAATATTTAATTTTAATTTTATAGATGAAAGAGGAAATATATAAACTTAAAGACGCTGCTTTTCTGAAGTACTTTTTATTTTCTCATAAAACACTAAGAGGAGAGGGGCTGAAGAGTTGGCTCAGAAGCTAAAAGTACTTGCTATTCTTGAAGAGGACTTGGGTTTGGTTTCCAGCACCCAAATGGTGGCTCATAACCATCTGCAACTCCAGTTCCAGGGTTTCTGACTCTTGAGGCAGTGCATACACAGGGTGCGCATACATGCATGCAGACAGGACATTCACAACTCAGTAAGAGACATAGGGATATAAATCAGTGGTAAAGTATTTGCCTACAGTGTGTTAGATTCTGGTCCATCAAACAGCAAAGAAGAGAGGAGAGTGGGTGGGTACCAAGAATCAGCTAGAGCAGGAGGGTGGCAAATGGGCCACTGAAGGAAATAACAAGTTAAGGAATCCTTGCTTTCTTTGGCACATTTTATTTTCTCATGTAAAAATTTTTGAAAAGCTAGACAGTAACTTTGATTGTTATCTCTAACAGTTCATGTAAAGTCTCATAACATGTTTTTCTTAAAACTGAAAAGAATGAAGATATCATAAAGGAAGAAGAACATCCTCCTCCCTCTCCCCATCTCTTTTACCCTTGACTCAAGCAACAAGTACTACAGCATAAAACATACCTAAGGAGATCGATTACTGTCACCAAAAATCAAAATTTCATCTTAGTCCCAAATGAGCAAAATTAGACTTAACTAGAAGCAGCCAGGTGCTCTTAAAAAGGCAGATCCAATCTAAAAACATTGGATCAGAATGTGCTCCACAATCATTCCTACTTAGGATATTAGGTTATCAAATTGAACTTGAAAGGCTTTAAATGATTCATAGCTGCTAAAATTAAGTCTCAAGATGTACACAGAATGCTAAATGTTCCATGCAGCGGCTGACCTGAAATCTGAAGTTGAAAAAATGGCTAGATTTTCTTCTTTAAAAGATTTACATTTTATTTTAAGTTATGTGTATGTTTATGTGAGGAAATGGATAGAGTGGAGGACAGAAGAGAGTTCTGGATTCTGGATTAAGAGACGGCTGAGGGCCAACCAACCTGGGTTCTGGGAACCAAATCAGGTCCTCTGAAAGAGCAGTACACACTCTTAACTCCTGAGCCATCATTCCAATCTCTCTACTAGGTTTTCAAACTAAAATCCTGCTGCTTATTTTATTTTAGTTATTTTACAGAAAGCAAAAATGCACAGGATTCTAAGACTTGATGCTTTGTAAACTGTAACAAAACAACAAATAGTAGCAGGTATTCATTACAAGTGTATTAACAGACAGCTGATCCAGAGACTGCCGTTACTCTTGCTCCTCATTTTCTGTCTGTGAGCAATTTCAAGCAATTATTTGAAAAGAAATAAATGAGTTGAATCTAGATTATTAAAGGGGCTGGATGTTTAAAAAAAAATCCTATGGGTTTTTGTTTAAGATAGGGTCTTATCATGTTGGGCTGAAACTCATTATATGGACCAGATTGGCTTTGAACTCACAGATCCACCTGTCTGCCTTCTAGATCATTGTTTTTCAACTTTCCTAATGCTGTGATCCTTTAATACAGTTCCTCATGTTGTAGTGACCCTCTCCCCTGACCATAAATTTATGGTAAATGCTACCTCAATAATTTTGCTACTGTTACAAATCTTAATGTAAATATTTTTGGAGATAGAGAAATGTCAATGGGGTCATGATCCACAGGTTGAAAACCAATCTAGTGTAAAATGATTTCATTGCAGATGATGGTGATGCACACTTTAATCCCAGAACTTGGAAACAGAAGCAGGCGGCTTTCTGAGTTCAAGGCCAACCTGATCTATAGAGCAAGTTTCAGGATAGCCAGGGCTACACAGAGGAGCCTGGCTCAAGAAACAAAAACTAAAACAACAACAGAAGATTTCTCCTAACTGAAAAATAAAAATGAGACAATATAGAAAAAAAAAAAAAGGATGGAGATATGGTTCAGTAGTTAAGAGCATTAGCAGCTTTTCCAGAGGAACTGAGTTCAATTCCCAGCAACCACACTTGAAAAAACAAACAAACCAAAAAAAGAAGAAGAAGAAAGAGGAGGAGAGGGGGCTGAAGAGATGGCTCTGTCCTTTTATATTCCAGACACCCCACCCCCACACACATCTCCGGAGACAGGGAGGCAGGATGTAAGAGGATGTTTACTAAACATGCTGGTTGGACACCCTGCATCCCTGCCCACTAGATTCCCTGGGGAGTAGCCAGACTCTCATTGTCACCTGTGAAAATGCAGTGGGACAACAAAAAAGTAACTCTGAAACTCACAAAGTTCTAAAGGCTTTCCTTATAATTTTTCTTACAAAAGAAACTGTCACAATCTTTTCTAAATTGATATTTTATTATATTAGTACAAGAATTCATATGAAGCATATGAAGAAGATCGATGCAGTTGATAACACCCTGCAAATATTCCATCTTATCATTTTAAAAGCTTAGGTTTCCCATTCTTCCACTAAAGATACTCTCCTCCGTATCACTAACACAGGCAAAGTCAACACATTAACCTACCCTGTAACTGATATGACCATTCGAGCTTTACTAATGTCATCTGTAACAAAAGGATCTGGCCAACCATTGCAGGCTGCATTTATCCTTCAAGCTTCTGTAGCCTCTGTATATCTGGAATAGTTGTTAAAATTATTCTGGATTTTCATAATCTTTTAAATTGGACGTCTACAGATTATATAACCTCAACTGGAATTTCCTAACCTTTCTTCAAGATTAGGTTTTGTTATGCATTTTCAGGAAGATGTATCAGAAAAATAAAACTATATTCCTACACTGCATCCCTTCAAATATACATAAAGCATTTTGTTTCTCACTAGGGAAGAACTTTCCAAGTTCCCTCTGACAAATTATTTTATAATTGATATTTTGTGAGGAGAAAATACATGACTACGCGAAGTCACTAAACTTTTACCCATTAATTTTAGCATCAATTGTTATTTTATGGATAAACTGGTAATGGCTTCCAAATGATTTCTCCAATTACTGGATTCACTTTTGTTGCCCATTAGTTCACTTTATCACCACTTATAATGAGTGATAGTTTGATAACAACTCATTTGACACTCAAAGCAGTACTCAATGTGTGGCCCATCCATGTAGCTTTGGTACCACTTCAGTGTGAAACCTTCCTTGAGTCCTTTACCTTCTGATGCAGCCTTAGTCATGGAATCAACTGTTTTCAAGTTGTGGAAATAATGCATATTATTTCTATGTGTCCCACATTCAAATCTATATGTAGGTACACCTTGGTCACAATTAATGAGGCAACATAAATATATTATTACTAGAGCCCACAGTTTTTACTTAGACCTCCTCAGTTTCCCTTGCTGTGCTTTCCCTGTCATAGGATCTTAGCCAGGAGGGACTATTATAGTAATCAGCCCATTTTAACTCTTTCGTTACTCTTGGTTGTAACAGTTTTCTGGGCCTTTCCTGTTTTTGGTTTTTTTCTTGTAGCTGTGAGTCTGTGTGTGTATGCAGATGTGTTCATGTGGGTGTAGGTATATGTTATGCACATGTGCTTGTGTGCACACTGAAGGCGAAGATCACCATTGGGTACTTTTCTCAGGAACCACTGACTCTGGCTTTTGAGGCATGTCTCTTACTGGAACCCAAGGTTTGTCAGTAGGCCATTCTCCATCTTAGAACTAGCATTACAAGTGCATGCCACAGCACCCATGTTTGCCTTGCTTCTGGGGGTCACACTCAAGACCTCACACTTCATGGCAAGCACTTTATCAACTGAGCTATATCTCCCCAGCTTCTTTTCTTGTTTTTTTTTTATGACTAGTTTCTTGGGGATATTGAAACAAATTGCCAAAAATTCAATTTTTTAGGAAATAGAAATGTGTCCTTAGACATTAAAAGAGGACACAAGTTCCCCCTACAAACATTGTTGTCTTTAATGCCTCAGAAGTCTCAAGGGAAGAATTATTCCTTGACTTTTCTAGCAGGAGCTGAAGGCAAGACCAGAGCTTGGCATCAACAAAAGGTCCCAAAAAGGACAAAGAGATAATTACCAGAGTTTTCTGGAAATTAATATGAATAGTGGATAGGGTAAAAAAGAGAAGGGTCAGGTTGCGGGAAGAAAATAAGGACTTATATTCTAACATCCTAATCATCACATTTTATATAGACTAATTATTATCTTTTTAATGTAACAATGGAGCTTATTTCACAAAGCTGCTCTGAACTTGCCTTTTCTCCCAACAGTAAGTGATGGACACTGTGCCAAGTTGGTACTGCAGATATACTCTTCAAAGGATGCATCTTCTTCAATGTGGGTATATGTGGCTTACTAAACAGGTTCCCATATTATAAAGGATACAGACTATAGATTCATTCCCCATCCCCAGTGGAGCAGGAGACAAACATTTCATTAAGATTTAGTGTATGGATCTTTCTGCAGAGTTAGCTTTAAAAGTGGAAATGGTAGGTCCCATGCATCTACTTGTTCCTGAATACTCAGGCCAGGCTTGCACATCACACATGCAGTAATGGCTTTATAAATACCAATTACATGAATGGATAGTGCCAGATCACCTCTGAAAGGGAATATTCCTTCCTCCCACCAAGAGTAGGGGGTGCAGGGGGGTGGCAGGGCATATAGAAGTGGTCATTCCAGCCACTGGGTCCTAGCAATGATGAGCTTCAGGCCACACCACCACTGCTGTGGAGAAGTAAAAAGTTCTATGCCATCTTTAATGACAGGCAGATTAACACCCAGGCTGAAGGTGACCTCTTCCTTCAGAATTCTGACTCCCATTGCTTAACCTCCTACAAAAGAGGCTTGCCAGTGAGGACAACCCCAGCTTGGGACTGCTCTGATAAGAACCGGCCACAACAATACAAACACCTCATGTTCTGCTAGATTTCTGTTTCTTTACCTGCTGCCCCCAGTACAACCTTGTCAACACATTCTCCTCTTTCTCAGGAATCTGTCTCCATCAGGAACCCTCATCATGGCATCTCTGGTGATACTAAGCTCTGGTTCTGTAATCTGCTTGAGTCCTGATGGCCCAGGCGAGTATCGTTTTCTTCTAAATAATTTATTATTTCATGTGATTTCAGTTTCACCTGCATGTATGTCTTTTTTTTTTTTACATTTGTACTTATTTATTTTAGAAATAGAATAAATAATTTACATCTGAACACAAAACACAGAATTTATTGAACAATGATATTCAATATAGAGGATAGTCATTATTCCATAAACATTTTAAATAAGGAAAATCTTGAACATAAATTTTTGTTAAATATAAAACTGGTGTGTGTGTGCGTGTGTGTATGTGTGTGGTGTGTGTGTGTGTTGTGGGGTGTGTGTGTGTGTGTGTGTGTGTGTGTGTGTGTGTCTTTATGAAGGTAGCAGGCTGCCGGAAACTGGAATTATAAACAGTTGTGAGCTGCCATTTGAGTGTTAGGAATTGAACCTGGGTCTTCTGGAAGAGCAGCCAGTGCTCTTAACCACTGAACCATCTCTGTAGTCTCATCCCCCTCCCCCCACCACACACACACAATGGATTATTACTAAGAGTCTTGGAGGAGGCACTCTGTCTACATAGCAGGGCCACACTTCCCTCTAGTCCTCTCAGGAGATTTTGTGGGGCTGTCACAGTGTCCTGGGTCTGGATAAGGAGGCTGTCTTTGAGATCACTGCAGCACACAGTAAAGAAGATCCAGTGGGTGGTGCTAATACTCCTGGCCAGAGCCAGGCAAAAGGCAAGCTCTGCTTCAGGTCCTACAGGAACAGAAACCACTAAAGCTGCTGCCCTGTCACAGGACTGAATCTGCTTCTTACGGGCTAACTATATACTGTGGGTTGTGCAGAGCTAGTGTCTAGTACCCAGACTAAGCTGAAAGAGCAAGGTATCTGCTATCTCTCTCCATCCAGGAGATTCCTGTGGAGAACCTGGAAATAAGCACTGTTGGGCCCCACCTCTTCTCTACCCTACCTTCTCCCAGAAGGCTACTTCCAGGCCAGTGTCTCTCTGCTAGTTACAAGCTATGGTCTCCCGGAGAAAGCAGAGCCCAGAGTGAGGATGGGATGGGGAGGTTCCAGTCCATTTGTTCAATACCCACAAATGTCTGGGAACTGAAGGCCAAAGCATTGGCACCCTGGATGTATAGTCTCTCAGGCCGGTGAACAATGCACTCAGTCACCAACAGTGGGAGTTTAGTACAATGTCCCTTTTGTCCCTGAGCTCATCTTTACTACCTCTCCTCAGGCAGAGACAACTCAGGCCAACAGTGAAACTTTAACGAGGACATGCATTGTGGAGGTACAATGGGGTCTTCTCTGTACAGGCAGAGTCAGAAGGAGACTTGGAGTCGATGCAGTTCAGTCTTCAATCTCCTACAGGTACGGAAGTGTTTCTGTGATAAGGCAGAGCTAGCTGTCAAGACTTGTACTCCAGCCATCAATCTCTACACACCATTGAAGGTACCATAACTCCTAAAATTTTCCTCCTGCATAGCCTTTAACTTGAAGTTGGAAGAGAGATTATGGATTCAGCTCAATCCTCAGGACAAGAAGCAACTGAGGAGAACAGGGAAGAAAGGGCAGTAAGCTAAATCAAAGAAGGATCAGAGACATAGCAAGACGGTGTAGTCATTGCAGAATTCCAAGAGCCAGTCCTACACTTGATCTCAGAGGCATATGGATGAAGTAGTTCAAAATATGAGGTTGCCAGTGCCTTTTGGCTCCCCAGCATGATCCTCAGGCCTGACATTCAGAGAGGTGGTGGCTATGTGGTGGTGGACTTCAGAGTAACCTCATTGTAGGATGATGGTTGTGACTCTCTCTAGGGGGGAATTGGAAGGAAAATGGTGGGGTCTCTGATGATTCCTCATGGGGTCCTGCTCAGGCTCTCTGGACTTGTGACTGAGGAGTTTCACCAGGACACACATGTACAAGAGGAACACCATTACCGTCAAGATGAATCACAAAGATCCTTAAGGGGGTCATTCCTAGAATCTCCTTAAAGCCCCCTAAGGTTTTAAAGGAATAAAAAGAAAGAATCGATAGACTTCAAGTATTTCAAGCCTAAATTCTGTTGGACTTCATGGGAATAATGAGGACATGTTTTCACTATTTTTCATAAATCATTTGGTTTATCTGCATACAGCCTATATTGCCTGTGAGGAACAGAAAAAGATAGACCAAAGGCACCAAATACTTTTCTGAGCCATTAGAAATACAAGTACATACAGAAAAAGAACACTTGTGGCTGTTCAAAATCCTAGGAAATGGTTGTGTGATAATTAAATTTAGTATTTATACTTTGAACTGCTTAATCATCCATTTATAGATGAAGGTTATCTTGCCTCACTGGAAGTTTCTTATATCTTAGCTGCTTTCTTCTGGCATCTGGACCTCAGTTTCAAGGCTGAAATACATTATTGTAATCACTGCCGACCAAATGCATCCCAATTCAAGCTCTCCATGACGTCATGCTTCATCTGCCTTTGCACTGCAGTTAACAGGCAGCTCAAAGAAAATGGCAATAAATCTGCGCTTACAAAGTCTATGGCTACCACAACCTCACACTTTAAAGCTTTTTGTTAAATTTGTTGCTTTGACACTGTATCATACACTATAAAGATGACATGTACATAGTGTCTTCAGAAATTAAGTGACTTTACAAAAGTTTGTAAATAGTGACTTTACAAACTCTACCTAAAAAAAATTCCCCACCGTCCTATTACTTCATATTTCTTTAATTATTTCCCAAAACAAGTGAAAAATAACAAATAGGAGTATGAATTACTTTTACTATTAAGCCTCCACTGACCTTCATGCCTTTTTCAGCTAGCACTGGAGGACTGGATTCATGACTAACAGCCAAGTGAAGCCGCAGGTCTGTGACTTAGTCTATAGCATTAAGTACATCATGACTTATGGGGCCTTAACTTCTTTGTAAAATGAGGAGAGTTGACAAGATAATCAGTAAGTTGCTTTAAGCATCAACAGTAAAAACTTTTACCTTCTAATTTCATTTTTCCACAAAGTATAAAGGACATTTATAGAAATACTGACAAAATAAAGGCTCTAAAGAGTTGCAATAGATCATGAAGGAGTGAGTGAAGTTAGCAATCTATGCATACAGCTAATAAGATGTTAGCACCGTAATAGGAACATTCCCTTGGACTCTGGTAAACAGCTTCCTTTCCCTCAGCCCAAATATCATTACATCTGAGGAAGAATATTGCTAACTATGGCTTCTAGATTATGGCTGCACAAAATTTACTCTCCATAAAAGCATTTCATGGATCTGGAGATATAGCTTGGCAGTTAAAAGCATGCATGCACTGTATTTCCAAAGAAATGCACCAACACTGGGCAAATGACAACTGCCTATAGCCCCAGCTCCAGGGGGATCCAACACCTCCAGCATTCATGGGTACTTGGTTCATGTATCAATATGAATATTCACATAGATAATTTTTAAAAAACAAAACAAAACATTTTAGCTGGGCAGTGGTGCACACCTTTCATCTCAGCACTTGAAAGGCAGAAGCAGAGGGATCCCTATTTGAGCCCAGCCAGGTCTACAGATTGAGTTCTAGAATAGGCAGGGTTACATAGAGAGACCCTGTCTCAAAAAACAAAAACAAACAAACACAAGCAAACAAATATTTTAAAGAGGCAATGAAACTTATTTTCTGTATTTGTCCTTATAAGTCAAAACATAAAAGATGCCAACTGAGTTGTGTCTTTTAACTTTTACACATCTTTCCTACCTCAACAGAAGAGACACAATTTATCCAAGGTTCATGTATAGGAAATGTAGTTCTATCATTTGGTTCTTACACTTTGTGCACAGAAGACGAGATCATTTAATTTGGAAAACTTGATGGAAATATGAGATTTTTCTTACTTTACTTCATCCTTCATAATACTTCAGTGAGTGCTGGGAACACAATAACAAACGTTCCTATAAACGTTCCTATTGTATTTTCAATACAAATTTTCATCTATCAGGAAAAAGAGGTACAATAAACACACCAGTGTGACTTAAATCTCGCTGAGGCTCTATGATCTCATTTGTAAAACTGAAATCAACTTTACAGAGTTGCTGCAAACCAAAGTAGTATGTGGAAAGTGTCTACTACGCGTGTAACCTATTATTTCTCAGTGTAACTTCAGACTTTATAGAGATAAGGTGTTTTCCACTTCGCTTCATTTATAAATATTCCTTGCTTGTATGTAAGTCCCTGATCATGTTCTAGTTAATAATGTATATTTCTCTCAAATATCAGCCTCATTGCAAGTGGTAAGAGAAGGAAAACTTTCAGTGTTATGAAGATAGAAAAAACCCAGTTTTGATAGTTCATTGCTTTTCTAATGGTACTATTTATGACACTGAACACTGAGGTTTATGAAGCAGTAAATAGATGTTGTAGCTGATCAAGTATTTCTGTTTCTCTTCACAAATTCTGGAGCCATTGAAATTACCCCTTAACTAAATGCTTATTTATGCTACTGCAGGCCTTATCTAGTCCTACACCTGACAAATATTTCAGTAAGGGAAAGGGAAAGTGTTGGAGGAGATACTGTTAATGCTGGAACTTCTGCTCAAAGGCAATAAAGTATGTAGAAGTCTTTTAAAAGATTAAAAAAAGACATTTTAAAAGATTAAAAAAAAAAGAAAGAAAAAAGTACATTAAAAACTCTCTTTTAAAAGATAATGAATTCTAACATAAATGTTTGAGTTTCAGCACAAACAAAACTATAAGTATCAGATAAAAGGAGACTTCTTTTCCCTGTGTATGTGTGTATGTGTGTGTGTGTGTGTCTGTGTAATATATCCACATGTTTGTGTAGGTGTGTATGTGTGTATGAATGTAGGTGTCCATGCAAACATGTATGTGGAGGACAGAATATCAGGTTCATTTTACAATCGCTCTCTATGAATGTTATTTTTAAAACATGTGTCATACTGAACCTGGAGCTTAAGCAATCAAATAGGCTTGCTAGCCAGTGAGCTCCAGGAATTTGCCTGTCTATGCCCTGCAATGTTGAAGGTCACAGACACATGCTGCCACATCCAGTTTTTCAGGAGCTGGGGGTCTCATGCTCGTGTGGCAGGCACATTAGCAACTGCACCATCTCCCTAGCCACTTTCAGTGTTCTTTTACCGCTCTCTATTTGTTTCTTTTTGCAACAGTGGTGATAGAATCCTGGCCTCATACATACTAGCCAAGTGCTTATCATGGAGCTACATTTCCAGCTCATTTTTACTGAAAATATAGTGAATATTTTCAAATGTAATTTTCATCTGATACTAGTAGTATATTAATTACTCAATTAGCAAAAGACCATAACGGTACAAAAGTATATTATAACAAAGACAAACTACATTTTGTCTTGTTTATAGAGGTTTACCCCCAGGTACCAAAAAGAATTAAAGGGGAAAGAATGAAAAGCCTTCACAGTTATCCTCAAGTCTCTGTGGTTCACAGAAAGTTCAGCTGCCGCCATTATTTCTGACTTTCCTCGCTGGAAAGAGCAAATGGGAAATCTTTGCTTCTGCAGAGAAAGGAAGAATGATTAATAAGGCTGCCATAAATTTTAATTTATACAGAGACTATGTTTTCCAGTTTAGAAAAAAAAAAAGCTCCCCACCTTTACAATTCAAAAACACCATCTACATGTGGTGGGTGGCAAATGTTAAGCATATCATATATATCTATATCTATATATATATATATGAGTAGCAGATCAGATTGAAAATGATAGTGATATGCAAATTTAATAGTGTAATGAAGTGAAGAAAGTGGTCATATGGCAGATAACTCAGATACCAGTGTCTATTACCCAGTTATTTCCATTTAGGTCACTAATAGAGCTTACTGTTAGCCTTTTCTGATTTGTGAACCAAATACAAATTAGTATCTATATTAGCGACTTTTTCTCATTGCTGAAACAAGGTATCTGGCAAAAACATCTGAAGGGAGGGAGGGAGGGCTTATCTGGGCTCACGGTTTTAGGGTACAGTTGGTCATGTGGGGAGGCATGGCAGAGGAGAGGAAAGCAGCAGAATAATGAATCTTTTTATTCAGTCTTTCAGTTCCAAAGCCAGTCAATGAAACCATGTTAGCTTCACTTAGGGTGGCTCTTCCCACTGCAATTAACGCTATTTAGAAACTCCCTCACAGACAAGCCCAGTTTGGTCTCCTAGGTGATTCTACATCTGGCCAAGTTGACATTAATCATCACAGTATTTCATAGGTTTTTCCTCAGCTAATTTTCTCCTGTACATTTTTGATTTACCACTAATGTGGCTTGATATAAATTCAGTATTATTTCTACTAATGGAAGGGGACACGGTAATAATCTAAAACATAGAAAAAATTGCAGTTTTGAAGGGGTGAGAAAAAGGAAGATAGATGAGTATGAACAGAAATAAGCTCAAAATACAATACATATAAATGTAAACAGCACCCATAATCTCAAAGAGTGGCAAAATTAGAAGGTGTGGCTTTGTTGGAGTTGGTATGGCCTCATTGGAGGGAGTATATTACTGTGGGGGTGGGCTTTGAGGTTCCCTATGCTCAGGATACTGCCTAGTATCTCAGAAGAGTTCCTGTTGCCTGTAAGATGTAGCACCTTCAGCTTCAGCACAACATACATCTACCTGCAGTTTGACATGCTCCCTGCCATGGTGATAATGGACTGAACCTCCGAAACTGTAAGCAAGCCACCAGTTAAATGTTTTCTTTATAAGAGTTACTGTTACTGTGTTCATAGTATCTCTTCACAGTAATAATAACCCTAAGATAATACTTAAAAATATAATTTTTAAATTCACAATTATATATTTATATACACATATGTTTGTATGTATGTATGTATGTATGCATGGATGCCTGCAAAAAGAATGACTGAAGAACTTAAGCCAGGATATATGAGTAACTAGGTCTATTATATGTGGCAAGAATCTACTTAGTGAGGAAGACAAAATGGCTATCTTCATATATTTGAGTTCTCATTTCAAACAATGCAAGAAACAGAAGCCAAGGCATGAAAGTTGTAAGCAGGCTAAGGTTGGTTCATTATACAGAAAACTATTCAACTATAATGCTACCATAGTGTCAACACCTAGGTCTTATTTTCCCCTAAGGACATGTATAATCAAATATCCAATGGGTTTTTGTATTTTGTATTTTAGCAAACTACATGTCCATTGTAGAAAAAACAATACAGATAAACTTGTGTGATGTCATGTCCCCTAAGTAAAGACTATAGATGTTTTGATAGGCAGCTTCCCAGCTATAATATGTGTATCTACTCATCTTTCTGCAAGCCTTTCATCACCTTTTTCTAACACACATACACACATTTTTAGATTTCATCTAAGAAATTACTATCTCTGGGGTGTTGGGAAAATAGCTCTATAAGGGAAGTGCTTATCATACAAGCCTGGGGAGCAGAGTTTGGAAACCCAGAAGCCACATAGAAATTGGCAGGGTGTGACAGACCACCTGTAATAGCAGCAGATAGTAGACAATAGACATAGACAGGAAATCATCAGAGCAATCTGGCCAGCCAGACTAACCCAAAGAGCAAGTTCTGGGCTCAGAAGACCCCTATCTGAATATATAAATTAGGAGCAATAAAGAAAGACATCCCAATGTCAACCTCAGGCCTCCATACACATACCCACACATGTGCAAAAAAAGCATATACACATGTGCACAAACACATGTAAAAGTTTATTTTTCTTGGTTCTCAGGTCAGACTATATCCCTTTGACAAGCACTTGCATGCTTCTACCCTGCTAGTTATCCCACTTGCAATCAAATTATACATTCAAAAATTAATTATTATTAATATCTGTCTTCCCAGTAAAATGTAAGCATTATTCACTCTCATTACACATTCTTCTGTATAATACCTTGAACAAGCATTTAACAGATGGTAACTCAATGAATACATGTACATAGTAAAGCAATTATTATTCTATTAAGACCATATGCACAGTTATAGAAAATGTTTTGAGGTATCTCAGGGAAAAAGCAAGGTACAAAACAAGATACACACCACGTTTTGGGGTTGGAGAGATGGCTTAGGGATTGGGAGCAAAGGCTGCTCTTCCAGAGGACCCAGGTTCAATTCCCAGCACCCACATGGCAGCTCACAACTGTCTGTAACTCCCATTTCAGGAGACCTGACACCTTCACACCAATGCACATTAAAAAATAAATCAAATTAAACAAACACACCAAGTATCTTTGTTTCAATAATAATAAAACTACTTTAAGAAGAAAACACAAGGAAATAACCACACAACAGTTCAGAGTTGTGGCCTGAGAGCTGAGTTACTTATTGGCAGCTGTGAGCTATTGAATGTGGGTACTGGTAACCAAATTTCAGTTATTTACAAGGAGCAGTACCCATTCTTAACCACTGAGCCATGATTCCAACTCCACCTTTAACCATTTTCATAACATTGCAAACATTGTTTAAGTAGACTTAGGCAAATATTTCTGTAGTCTTAAAAGAAAAAAAAGAAGATGCTTCAGTAATGATCAGAACCAACAAAAAATATGTAACTATAGATATATGTAAAAACTCATATACTATATAACCTCTTATATTGCTGTACTCTCAAAAATCACAAAATTTCTGAAAGGCAGAATAATAATCAAAAAACTCATAATTTATCCTTGTTAGAAACTTTTTGTATGAGGAGTTCACACATGTTTAATACAGAATAACTCATGATATGGAAAGTGATACTAAAGGAGAAAATGCCTAAAATAGGCGTTCACCAATGGAATAAAATATTAGGCAGTGAACTCTTAACTGGAAGATTTGAACAGGAAAGATGATTTCTTAAGTGCAATATGGTTAAAAATGATTCATGGATTACTTCTAGATGACTTTCTGACTTTACTAAACTTACGTCACAATATACAACCTATGCCTTACCTTCCCAATGAGGGAACATACCAACTTCTTCCCAAATGTTCCCTAGGCCTTCTTATTGCCACCAGGCCCTCCAGGCAGCTATTTATCAGAGTTAGTATTTGGTTTCCTGGACTAGAAAACATTTAACAATACAGCCACTTCTCTAAACAATTTCTGAAGATAGCGAAATTACTAACCTTAATTCAAAAGATTTGCCAAACCTTGATCTTGATTGAATCAAGGAGACCAATAACTAGTGGGCTCTGGATAGGACTGCCTTCAGCGTAACAAAAGTCTTAATTGTTATGCTTTAACACTCAAAATTTAACAAACACTGCTCATTTTATCTTTAAAAATAAATTAAGACCCTTTAAACTTCCTCCTTCACATCGCAGAACATCACACACTGGAGAAGAAAGATGAGGTGGGCCAATGTCAAATTCTAGCAAATTGGAAAGTAAACAATAATTTATTCCAAATAGACGTTTCAAAACAAAGCATACCCATGTATTGTCTGTAAACTCAAGGCTTTGAATGTTTTAGTGATCTAAAATTAGTTCTATTTCAAAAGAAGTAAAATTGTTGAAGAGAATGGTACAATAAGATTATATTTAGTAACACAATCATCAGCTCTGAAGTTACCAAAGAGTTCATAATTTTCAAAGTTCCTAAATAAAAGAAAGAAAACCAAAGTGGCTGCAAATGTCACACAAGGAACTTTTGATGGTAACACAGAAAACTCCAGGAGGCTTACAGTCCAATGGGAGAAGCAAACTTCAGCTGAGATCCCAGAACAGAGATAAAAGGTTTCTTTGAAGTATTTCACCTCTAGTGTTTGAAAGAATAATAAAGGGTAATATCAACACTTCAACTAGCCAACATGCAAAATAAAAATTCTTGATAGAGACCTTTACAACTCTGAGCAACATCAATCTCCCTCAAATGGCTACTTCAGTGCTCAAGGCTGTCTTAACTGCCTTGAGGTAACAGGCCTCTCAGTACCAAGCTACAGATGCACTCACATCAGAGCAAAACAAAGTGATTGCTATTGCAGGCTGTCATTGTGATGATCTTTATTTGTTGCTATTGTTGACTTTCTTCATTTGCAAACAGAAGTTTCAAATGGAAAGTAGCATTAAAGGTCAACAAAAAAAAGGCCAATAGAAGACTTTATTAAAAATACCAAGTACCTTCTTCAAACAAAAACCACCACCACCCATTTCAAAAGACTTAGTTATGTTTGTGTGTATCTAGTGTGTCTGTGTGTGTTCGCAACACATGTGATGCAACATGTGTGCAGGTGTCCATGAAAACCAGAAGAGAGCATCAGAGGCCTGGAGGTAGTTACAGACAGTTTCAAGCCACCTGACGTGGGTGCTAGGAACTGACATCAGGTCCTCTGGAACAGCCTCATGTGCTCTTAATCCCTCAGACCCACATAAAATGTTACTGTGCTTTTCTAGATTACATATACTTGTTTTCTTATCACTGAGATTGCTAATATATAAATTCCATTAAAAAAAAGAGCTTATGAAAGATTCTCAATGGCAACACTGCCCCTTCCCATGCATTTGACTTCATAATCTTAGTTTTCTCTTTGTTTTCCCTAATATCACTGCTACCAAGAAAACTCCAAGTCTCTATGTATACCCTAGGGTCATTGCTAGCAAGAGAATTCACTTGGTATAGAATTCAACAATAAAATACATGGCTATTACAAGCACAGTGCAATTATTTTATACATATTTCTTTTCAGCACTGACTTCTTCAAGAATAAAATGCTTGGTCACATTCATCTCCTATTCCCAGTGTTGAGCATGAGACTTACATGTGGTCAGTCCCTACAGAAATGTTTACAGAAACATTTAATAAGCACTACAAAAGCACATAGCAGAATAATTCCACTGTATACTAGAATTTTATTTCCATGGGGGTTTTCGGGGTAGGAAGGGTTGAAGAGAACAAATAGACTATCAACACTAACAACTAGTGCTTTATCTGTACTGCTGTATCTGGGCACTGCCTGGGTTTTATAGCTGGGAATTAAACCACTCCATTTAGAAGCTGCTTTGAGCCTCTTATTTCTCTGTACCAAATTTTTAAAAAATTCAAAAAGCAGACAATGATATCCTTATGGGCAGGAATCAAATCCTATTTATCTCTATGTTTGTAGTATCTAGGTATGGAATATGAGTACAATAAACTTTTGTTCTATAAATATATTATTAAATTGATCCACAGTGTATTTTCATACTGTTTTTCACAATGGCTAAAAATAAATTCTAATACTGTAATCCATAATCTCCAAAGAAAAACACTGAAATATATATATATATGTCTGCTACTGTCTGTAAGACAATTTGGCACAGGGCAAAGATGTATCAAATTGAATTCAGTTCCTGAGTCCCACACAGAATGAAACCTGAAGATAATATGAAGCAGGGGGAGCCAGCTACAACACATTCTCTTGAAATGCTTTTCTTAGTGTGGTCATGACAAGCAGGTGGAGCTGGGTAGCCGAGTACCTTTATAAAAAGAGGACACAGGAGCAGTGATGGGGCCTTTGAAAAGCCAGAAGCACTTAACCTCCCCCTAAGGTTTACATTTTTATGCCAAGCTGAAGTCCCCAGGGAGAAGTGCTACCTTTCAATTCTAGCACTAATGGAAAAAGAGAAGTTTTTAAGATCTTTGATGTACTTTCCTTCAATAATACACAATCAAATTTTTCAATTTAAAGGTGAATAATAGCTTTTCTGACCTGGGATCTCACAATCGAGCTCTGTCCTACCCATTGTTTATTGGTGTAGCCCTGGCTGCTCTGAAACGCACTCTGTAGACCAGGATGGCCTCAAACTCAGGAATCCATCTGCCTCTGACTCCCAAGTGCTGGGATTAAAGGCCACTGCCTGGCTCCGACTGCTTTCTCACGTCTCTCTTCCTCACAGATTCTTTGATACAGTTTATTCATCATGAAACATATTCAACTTAAATTTTACTTAAGCTATATGAAGATGGATTAGTTTGAAAAATGAATTAAGATTTAAAATGAACAAAAAAAATAAGGTCATTCAGTATAATACAATTTGTAATTTTAAAAAAGCAATAACCACAGACTAACTTCAAAAGCCTGAAATCTAACATTATATAATTTCAATTTGTTTGCTAAGTGTTCTAAATTATAAGAGAAATCTAACCTCAAAATACTCCTGCAACTATGGATGATACATTATCTCCATTTACTAAGTCATTTTAGCCTGCAGCCTTGGAATATTTAACATCCCCACCTGCCTCCTCTTATTGCCACTGAAGATTTTACAGAGTGATGTAACAAATATCAAAATGACTAGAGTATAAGGAGACTCAGTGACAAACATTTCACTTACTCTCTCATGATGACAAGCCACAAGATTCTGGATCTTGCTAATCTTTCAAATATAAGAGTAAACAAGCAGATTTTAAATTAGGAGAAATAAAGGACCCAGAATGTTTCCAACAGAAACAGAAATTTCAGAGTCACTTCAAAAATTAGACTCACTTCCTAAAATAAAATCAATCAATCTCTATTTCTTCCTTCCATAAACGAAGTGAAGGAATGGTGAACTTCCCTGCGACCGACCCCTTTGTTCTGCCTGCACTTGTGTCTGGTGACAAAAGAGATTTCCCTTCACCACAAAAGCTTTCTTTTTGGATCAAGGTCCAACAGTCTTTGAAAGGACAAGTGCCTGTGATGTTGATGCTCTGAAATGACCTTCTATTTCCCTCCAATGCAGTCAGGATTTTTAATTCTATCTATTTAGAAAGCAATTTAACATGTGAGGTGCATAAAAAATATTAGTGACAAATGAACTCATACTATAGGTAGACAAAACAAAGCCTATTTAATGTACTATGTTTTGAAAAACTTCCAAAATTGATCCCATTATTTTCTTCAACTAAACATATTCAACAACAAAGTATGCATAAGACTACCTACTAAATATACTATCTGAATATCATTTAAACTTAAAGGAAGCCTTTGGATACTAGAAGTAAACCCAAGCATTGTTAACAAGGCTCACTGTTTTCTATGGTAATAAAAACTGTACTTTGAGGAAATCCAGTTTTTAAAACAAAGTGGTAAGCTGAACTACTCACTGGAACCCCAGACTCCAGTTCTAAGGCAGATCCATTGCTGTTGGAGTGGGGTACACTTCAGTCTGAAACCACCCACTCAAAGAACCCAACAAAACACTCTAAATTCTAATGCCTGGTGTTAATAGATTCTAAATATCTGTCTGAATTTCTTTATCAACTTCTTTTATATCAACAAGGCAAAGATAATTGTAAGACAAACTCATTTTTATAATGACTATAAACATACATGATACTACTATTAAACAGTAGTAGAACCTCATACTACAATTAATAAAGTATATCAACATCAAAATGAAATGTTTCCATTTAACAGAATAGCTATAGATTGGTGTTAAAATCCTTTATGTAAACCCTGAAAACATCTCGTACCAAATTGAAAAAAAAAATCTATACAAATGCTAGATTTTTCTGTTGAAAATAATCAGACACTAAACACTGTTTAAGAAAAGGCAGTATTATTATAAAAATCCAAAAATAAAATGATTAAGTTAAGAAAGATATTCATGCTCATACTTTCAAGTTTGAAAATCAATAAGAACGTTACGAAGAAAGGAAGCTACCTTAGACACAGTACCTTAAAACAGCAATAGTTCACATTGCCTTCAAGAGTGCTCTGATATCACAAAACAGCTCAACTCCCTTCCAGCTGCTTTAGGACCACTAACTACTCTGTAGTCCCAATGGAGATGAGTCTAATCTGATAATGGAACCTTCATTCTCCAGTAACAGGCTCAAGATCACTTTACAATATATCATATGGACTTTAATCCACTGATTTGCCCATTAGTACATTCCCACTTTTAAAAAGCTTTCCCACTATGATCCTCAATTTCTTTTTCAATGGGCGCTTAAAAAGCATATGTATCTTGTGCAGACATACACAAAACTGTTAGCCATATTGCTACTGCAGAATTTCTAATACAATTATAGACTTTAATATACTATAAAGCTATATGATAAATGTATTTCTTTTTTAAGGTTTATTTATTTATTATGCATTATACAAAAGAGGGCACCAGATGTCATCATAGATGATTGTGAGCCCCCATGTGTGGTTGCTGGGAGTTGAGCTCAGGACCTCTGGAATAACAAATCAGTGTACTTAACCTTTGAGCCATCTCTCCAGCCTCTCGATAAATGTATTTCTAAAGCATTTTTAAAAATAAGAGAACTATATAAGAAATAATAATAAAAAAGAATTGATAATAGATACTTTTTTAAAAATAAAAGTAAAAAGATCTCAACTGAACATCTGGCATCAGATAGCTAACTAACACTGTTTATTTATTATTAAAAGTGCTCACCATAAAATTACCTTAAACTGAAACAAACATACATCTCCCAGATTTAAAATACAAATTTAAAAAATAAAAAACCTTTATATTTGCTTGCTACCTGCTGTAGGTGGGCATAATTCCAGAGATACAACACAAGAAATCTAGAAGTGGAAAGTTTTACTGATGAGGCAACTGAGGGACTAATAGCAACTCAGTGTCAGTCCTGACATCCTTTTCAGTCTGGATGGGACCAAAAAATTGCTCTTTCTGGGGCGGAAGAAATAGCTTAGCAGTTAAGAGCACTGGGCTGCTCTTTTAAAGGACCTGATGTGATTACCAGCACTCACATGGTAGCTCACCACTCTCTTCTGGCCTCCCCAGGCACTAGTCATTCATGTCATGAAATGCATGCACACAGGCAAAACACTCATACATGGATTGGGAAGACGGCTCTTTCTGAAGATGGCTCTTTCACATACTATTTGTGGCCAGTAATAAAGAAACTGATAAAGTGTAAGTATTATAAACAGTTGGTTTGGGAACATAGGAGTTGTTCTCACTTAAATGTTCGGGTAAAAACACCTATTCTGCACCACTGAACAACTGCCAACTAGGCAAAGAAAGAAAAAGAAGCCAAACTTAAAGCCTATATACTCATGACATGGTACAACACAGTGCAGACGGAAAGATACAGATGGTGAAGAAAGACTTAATGTTAGGTTGTCAAACAGCCCATGCATTCACGCTCTTCAGAGTATAAAATGAGGTATTATTCTATTTTCACAAAATAAATCATATGTATTTATTAATTTTATTATTTATTAAATAATATTTCTTTTATAAAACAACCATTACTACAAATCTGTAATTTATTTGTAAAAGATTTGGAAACAAAATGCAAAGTAAACTTAGCCAACACACTCTTCAAATACATCTGGAGAGGTTCTCATCAGAATACAGCACCAGAATCTCCATTTGATTTTCTATTTATTGAGTAGGACTTAAATTCAATTAGAGAGTTTTTGGTTACTGATAGGGTATGAGTGAGATTACTGTACCTATAAGGCTGCTGTGCCAGATGCCATGTTTGTCGTGGTTCCTACGTGTCATACTGAATAGAACTCCTATTGCTTTCCTCCTTTGGAAGCTGGCATGTTGTCTTCTGGTATCATCAAAGCTACTCTTCACAAAAGAGGCTTTCAGTCATGAGCTTCTGGGCCCTGTGTTTAGAGTGTATTATGTCTTCAGCAATAGGGTCTTACTTTCTACCTCTGGGGCCAACCAGAAGTGATAGCATAGGCTATAATTAGTTGATCTTTTCAATAAGAATTTACTTATAAAACTACTGGAAACTGCACACTAGTTTTTGCCAATGCAATTTTCTATATTATTAGCACTATACACTATATAGCCTTGTAATTACTTCACACTTACAATGTCTACTTCGCCAGTTCAAAGGGACCTGACAGCATGTTACATCCTCCCACTCCAATCATCACACTTTTAAGAAATAAGCACTATACCCACTTATCCCTTCCTGGGGAATATTTCACTGGACTGGATATATGGTTAGCAATCCTGAATATACAGTTACTGCAGATTTTAATTTTAGAGAGTAAACAGAAAGAGTAACAGTGGCACAAGGCTGGCTGCTATCAAATATTACACAGCCAGAGTCAACGTCTCACACAACAAAAGAGGGTTTCCAAAACAGCAGATGAGGCACAAGTCTTGTACCCACTTGTCTATAACCACAAAGCTTCCAGGGCAGAGAGTCAGCTTCATCCGTGTTTACATTCCAAGAACCACAATGAGCATGCACAAAAACCTAACCATTTAGCACTTCAAAGCTAAATGGTCCACATAGCTGGTAGGTAGACCTTATTTGTCCAGGAGGGCATGCCCTCACTATTCTCTAACCACAAAGTACCCTTAAGGAAAGCTTACTAAGACCAAAGGCTTTTCCAGTTCTGAATGAAGGATTCACCCTAGCCTACCCTGTCTTTACCTTATTGGTAACAATTTGCCATCTTACCCACATCAGGGCCTCTTATTTCCACCTTCCTCAGTATATTCCTACATCCCATCTAGGGCTGAGATCAAAGCCACATACCCACCACAGCAGGCTTATAAAAAACTCCTCACTTCAATTTAGCTGCCCAAATATATATCTATACATATGTATATATATATAATGCACATATGTATATAATGTGTACATGTATATAATTTCATGTGAGAAATCGAGTTGGAGTCTAGGAATCCTTAAGCAGTGCTCAAAGAAATATAAACTGTATGGCCATTCCAAAGGAAAATCTGGCAATTCTTAATAAACTTTATAATGAATATCCAACAACCCTCCAATTTTACTCTTAAATGCATGTCTCCTTAAGACAAAAAAAAAAAAAGATGATCATTGTGGGGAGCTGTGTGTAGCCACGCCTTAAAGATGCACTGGCTTCAGCCCTCCACCTTCCACATGGTGAGCGCTCTCAGTGACAAACTATCCCATAATTGGCTAGGCTGAGGATCTGGCTTGCTTCCACGTACCTGGACCTATAGGTAGTGTCCACGTGGCGTACTGGGGTTGGCTGCCCAGAGGCTATTTAGGCTGCGGGTGGGTTTCCCCGGGGAGAGAAGATGTAGCAAGTCAGTCAGTCCCCATCGTAAGTAAGTCAGAAGTCAGAATTCAAGGTTCCTGAATAAAACTGCTGAAAGAAGAGCCGGGTGTTGTGTCTTCCTTGCGGGACGAGGTTGCGCGTTGACAGATCATTGCAGCACTGATAAAGTATAGTGAGGTGTGATAAAGAGACTCTAGAGTCTGCCTGAAGTCTGGCCAGCTCAGAATAAGGAATGCCAACATAATTAACTAAATCTGCTTTTACAGTTGTCTACAAAGAGACAATGATTCTTTTCTATGGAGACATGTCAAGTAAGAATGCCAAAGCAGTGATGCGCGGTGCTTAACGTAGAAGCACACCACGTGAGTATGGTCTTGCTCCTGTCCCAGCTATAAATCTACAATTTCTGAAAAATCTCACAAACAAGACAATAAACTTTGATTACAATAAAACATACCTCACTTCCTTGTACAGCAGTTTTGTGGCCTATAGCCTCACCCAGTGAATCTCAGGAAGTACTCTACAATCTCATTTACAGAAAAAGAACACGGGAGGAGATGGCTCCTTAGGAACCCTTTGAATGACGAAATTTTAGAACCCACAACATCACGTATATAAATAATGAAAAGCTTACTCCACACTTAGATGTGTTACACCTCCCTTTACTGACTCTCATACTTAAATCTACTTACAGCTATTCCTTAGCAGCTTCAGCTTGGTTTCTCCAAGTTCTGCAGTGCAGTCCTGAATCCAGCTGCACGAGCAGATGCCTCCAAGAGGACTCAGGTTGCTACAGGCAGCAGCATGAAGCTGTAGCTCCTGGTCCTGCCACTCCTGACACAGAAAATGGAATATGCAGCAGCAGAATTAGAAGCACTACCCATTTTCCAATGTTAAACAAACATCCAAACACATGAACTGGACTACAGTAGATGGAGAGGGGACGAGAACAAAGATAAGGAGATGAGTAAGAAAAAAAGACAAGAAAAGAAACCTAGACGCCAGCAGTAAGAGACAACCAAGTCTGAGGACCCCTAAAGTCTGAGGTACCCAAAAATGCTGAGGTATCCCTAAAGTCTGAAAAACAGAATGGTAAAAGAAGTCCACATATACTGAACTAAGGCAGTGGAGTCATAAAATCTGTAAGAGAAAAGTTAATATTTTATTTTGAAAGGAATCAAAATAATGTAACATCTGAATAAAGAAAATATCACTGAGCTGGGTATGATGGTACATGCCTTCAGTCCCAGCTAAGTGAAAGGCAGAGGCAGGCAGATCTGAGTTCAAGGTGAGCCTGATCTACAGAGGAAGTTCCAGGACAGCCAGGGCTACACAGAGAAACCTTGTCAATCAAACAAAAAGAAAGAAAAATGTCACTGAAAAATAAGCAAAAAAAAAACCCATTTAGTAAATAGTCATTTTAATGTAAAAAATGATCACTGAAATTTATAATCAGTAATGTAAGGTGCATGAGCAAAGTGAGAATGCAATTGCTTTTCTGAAGTAAAAGGCCTGTTAGCATCATCCTGGCACCTAAAGATCCTAAACATAAAATATCAAACAGGAAACAAATACAGTCTGGAACAGATCCCATACCAACTCAGTTTTTAAGTCTTTACTATTTTATGTATATGAGTATTTTACTGCATGTGTCTGTGCACCAACTACAGGGCTGGGGTCTGTGGGTGCCAGAGAGCACATCAGATCCACTGGAATTGGAGTTAGACTCCTGCAAGTTGCCACACAGGTGCTGGGAATTGAACCTGGATCCTCTGAAAAAGGAGCCAGTGCTCTTAAGAACTGAGCCATCTCTTTTTAGAGCCCACTACTCCCTATGGTGGGATGCCTTGCTCAGTCTTGATACAAGGAGGAAGGAATGGGTCCTGCCTTAACTTCCTATGTTGGCCTATGTTGACTACTCAAGGGAGACCTTAACCCTCCTGAGGAGTGGACAGGGGTGGGGAACATTGAGGGAGCAAAGAAGGGGAAGGAGGAGAAACAGTGAAGGGCATGTAAAAGGAATTTTATTAATAATTTTAAAATATTTAAAGAAATAAAATGTAAATTCTGCAATTAAAAAAAAAAAAAAAAAGAACTGAGCCATCTTTCCAGCTCCCCAGCTGGAATGGGGGAGACAGGTTGGAGATACAACACAAAAGAGTCTGTCTTTCTATGTAGCCCTGGCTAGCCTGAAACTCAAGAGTTCTTCTGCCTCCTGAATGCTGGAATTAAGGGTGTGTGCCTCTGTGTCTGCCCCATGTCAATGTTTAATCTGTGTTCTTTCTTTGTGTGTGTTGTATGTACATGTACACCAGGAGCCAACTTCTGCTCTCTCAACAGCTGAGGCTTATAAAACAAACACTGCAACTCAAAAGTAACACCTACAAAGAAATCTCTAAGTAGGCTCTCCAACAAGAGACACGTGTGAAATAATTTAGTCTTCCTAAACTTCAGCTGATTATCCTTAAAAGGTGTAGCTACAGAACACCAGATACTTAATAATCTACTATCAACTGTGAATGCAAAAAAAAATACTTAAGCCACATACACTCACATGTGCACAACTCCAAAAATGGGAACTATTAGTGGAATCAATGTAATAAAACCTCTTTTGAGAAAAATCCTCTAATAGTTGGTCATGTGGTGCACTCTTTAATCCCAGCATTCAGGCAGGAGAGGCAGGCGGACCTCTGTGAATTCCAGCCAGCCAGGCTACACAGTGAATCAAGCCTCAAAACAAAGTAAACAAATTACTTGGTTTTTTAAGTCCCATATAGAAAATGTAGGTGGCAGCCAGATGGCTCAGCAGGTAAAGGTGCTTGCCACTAAGTCTGAAAATGACCTGAGTTCAACCCCTGGGACCTGCAGTGGAAAGAGACAACTGACTCCCAAGTTTTCCTCGGACTGTACCACACAGATATCCACATACACCAGGAGATCAATGTAAAAAACAAAACAAAACAACAACAGAAAAAAAACCACTTAATAAAACTGTTAGGTCACAAATAAATCTTAGTAGGTTCCAGAGAAAAACACGAAAGTTTTATCTAAGAATTTTGACACTTTTAAAAATTCTTACTTTTAAAAAAACCTCAATCTCTAAACTAATGCTGAATTTAAAAGCAGACTATCTGCTAAGATCAAGTGTGTGTCATAGATCTCCACATATATTTTTAAATTTTACAGTAGTGTAAAAATGATACCTATTCTATAGCCAGTTTAGAATTCTTATCTTGGGGCTGGAGAAATAGCTCAGAGGTTAAGAGCACTGACTGTTCTTCCAGAGGTCCTGAGTTCAGTTCCCAGCAACCACATGGTGGCTCACAACATTCTATAATGAGATCTGGTACCCTCTTCTGTATACTGTATACATAACAAAAAAATAAATATTAAAAAAAAAAGAATTCTTATCTTTCCCAGACTAGTAGTCTATGGTATGATATTCACTCATAATCTGGGCAGTGGCAGTAGCATTGGCTTACAGTGGTTAGCTTAGTATGTATTCACATCTCATTGTCATAAAATGAGCACCCATCTGCATGCAGGAGCTGTTCAACACTGTTATAAATTTTGTATTAGATGACTTTGCCCTACTGTATACCTATGAGTATTCTGAACAGATTTTAGATTCTTTATGCATTCTAGATATTGATCCCTTATTAATTATATGATTTCCAAATGTTTCCCCCACTTTTTAGGCTGCCGTTTTACTCTGCTGGTTATTTTATTTGAAGTAGAGATTCTTAATTTTAATGAAACCCAACTGACCCTTATTCATTTTACTGCCTATACTTTTGGTACTAGTCAAGAAATAACTGCCAAACCCAATGGCATGAGGCTTTTCATCTGTTTCTTTTAAAACTTTTCTTTAGCTCTTACATCCTGGTATTAAAGCTGTGTTGGGCTAATTTTTATATACAATATAAGGTAAAATTCTAATTTCAGCTTTTATCTTCGGATATACAGCTTTCTCAACACCAATTGTTGAAAACACAAACTGTGATGATATGCTGTATATTTAATAAAAATACCCTGAAATAAGAAGACAGAGCCACCCACAGAGCGAAGCCATGAAGTCAGGGAGTGGTGACTCACACCTTTAATTTCATCACTTGGGAGGTAGAGAACCCCTGGATCTTGGTGAGTTGAAGGCCTAACAGAATCAGGGTATGGTGGCACACATCTTTAATCCTAGCACTAGAAAAGCTGAACCAGGAACCAAGATAGATGGGCAGACAAAAAAAAGATAAGGCAGAGCAGGCAGGAGTTTACCCCTTCACAGGTGTTCCCTTTCCACTGAGGGCTCAGATTCATTCATTCCGAGGACTGGTGGAGACAGGACCTACCCTTTTTGGCCTGAGGCCTGAGGAGTTGGCCAGGTGAGAAGTGGCTGTAGCTTGCTTCTCCATCTCTCTGTTATTTCAGCTTTTTCCCAATATCTGACTGTTTTTTATTAATACCAAATAAAATTTGTGCTATAATAAACAAACCTGATCTTCTATAGGAATAGTCTTGCTATACAAAAATCACTTGACATACAAAAAAAAAAAAAAAGGCTTATTTCTGGGCTTTTTGCTCTATTCCATTGCTCCATCTATGCCTTTATATCAGAATCACACATGTGAGATTGTGTGTGAGTGTGGGCATGTATGTGTCATGGTGCACATGTGGAAGTCAGAGGACAGGCCAATCTTCTTCCACTTTGCTCATGCAAAGTCTCTCTTGTTTCTGCCACTCTGCACATTCCAGGGTGGTTGGGCCTAGGAGCTGCCAGGCACATCTGTGTCCACCTCCCATTCACCTCATAGAAGTGCTGAGATTAGAGATGTGTGCCACAGCACCTGACTTTTTTAAAATAAGTTTAGGGGATGTCTTAGTTAGGGTTACTAATGCTGTGATAAAACACCATGACCAAAGCAACTTGGGGAAGAAAAGGGTTTATTTGGCTTACACTTCCATATCAAAGTTCTTCACCAAAGGAAGTTAGGATAGAAACTAAAACAGAGCAGGAATCTGGAGGCAGGAGCTGATGCAGAGGCCATGGACAGGGTGATGCTTACTAGTTTGCTTCTAGTGGCTTGCTCAGCCTGCTTTCTTATAGAACCCAGGACCACCAGCCCAGGGTGGCCCCACCCACAATGAGCTGGACCCTCCTCCATCAATCAAGAATTAAAAAAAAAAAAATCCTACAGGCTTGCCACCATCCCAGTCTTCTGGAAGCATTCTCTCAAGTGAGTCTCCCTCTAGTTTAGGCTGACATAAACTAGCCAGCACAGGAGTTAAAGTCGGGGTTTCAGGCTTGCATGCAAAGCACCTTACCCACTAAATCATCCTGGGCACCCAGGCTTAAGTTTTGAAAATTGGAAAGTATGTGACAACTTCCACTTGGTTCTTTTCATGGGATTTCATTTCAGAACCCTTGAGATTCTATGAGTTTAAGATGAATTTTTGTTTCTGAAAAGTTTCACAGGGATTTTGATAGGAATTATATTGAGTCTATAAATTACTTTGTATAGTAACAATGCCTTCAGATCCATGAATATGTATGTCTCCATAACATAAACAGAAGTCATAAATGGTATCTTTAATTTCTTATGACAGTATTTGGTGATTTTCAGCATTTAAAGTTTTTCACCTTATTAGTAAAATATACTAATTATTTTTTATTTCTTATATTGTTGCACTGTTAATGTATGGAAATATATTATTCTGTGGGCTAATATGGATGGTATCCATCAAACTGTTGAATTTATTAGTTCAATTTTTGCATAATCTTAGAATTTCCTACCTATAACATTAGGTTCCCTGCAAACAATGAATGTACTCTTTCCTATCCAGCCTGGATCACTTCTATTTTCTTTTTCTGATTGCTCTGGTTAGTATTCCTAATACGATGTCCTTGCTTTGCCTCTAATGTCAACGAAAAGATTATACACAGTTCACACTGCAGCATAAGGTTGGCTACGAGCACTGCATAAAGGGAATTCATTAGGTCAAACACTTTTCTTCTATGCTTGGTTTAATGATAACTATTTATCATGAAAGGATGTTAAGTCATAACAAATTTATCCATTAATCGGGATGATTATGTGATTTTTGCCCAAACACTAGAGAACTGGTACAGCTTTTAACCATGTAGCTCTCATAACCAAAAAGCTATTTAGTACCCTCATTTTGCATGGAGCTCCTCTTAATTTTTAAAACAAAATACTTAAAGCAGAACTTAATGACATAAACCAGAGCTTCAAGGAAGGATTTTTTTATAAGAGGATATTGAATAACAACAACTTCTAAAAAGAGCACATTTCAAAACTAACTCAAGCCAAGAATCATTTCAAAAATAAAATTTACCAAAATGGACCAAGCCAGGCCAACACCACATCTGATATCACTGAGGCATGACAGAATTGATGTACTCATAATGTACAATTTATTTAAATACATTTAAAGCCTCTATGTATATACTGATAATGGCACATACTGTAATTAAGATGTAATATTTCAAAGGAATCCATGGGGCCCGGAAGATAGTAGCCAAGAGTGCTTGCTCTGCAAACATGAGGATCTGAGTTCAAATCCCAAGAACTCATGTAAAATATAGGGCATAGTTATCCACACCTGTAAACCTACCGTCAGGACACAAAGATAGAAGGATCCAGAGAACTTGCTAGCCAGACAGCCCAGCAGAAACAGCAAGAGTCAGTGAGAACCTGTCTCAAGAAAATACAGTAGAAAATGATAGAGGACGACACTCAACATCCTGTTCTGGCCTCCATGGGAGTACACACTGACACAAGCATATACACAATTACACGTATGCAATGCACACGGTGGGGGGAGCATATATTGAATAAAATAACAGTTAAAAGAATGAAATGGCAAAGAAACCAGATGTTATTTAAAAATGCCTTTTCTTCTTCATGAAGAAACAAATATAGAAGGACAATGACATAAACAGAAGCACTAAGACTCAAAATTCTATGCTCTGCATCCAGCTGTCACTTTCCTTACCAATACTGGTAAATACATTATTAAATCTACCCTTTGACACGACAAAAGTTTCGGTGCCATCCCCACTGAGAATACATGTTGCTGACTTGACTCAGGAACAGTAGGAAATGTTCTGCTTTGTCCTGGCAGCAGATTTTAGCTTACTTTGTAAAGTTGCAATCATTTCTGCCCCATAGTCCTGTAGAAAGGTGTTTGCAAGAAGAGGATTTCATTCTGCTGAACTGACAGTGACAAGCCCTTGGGGGAAAGGCAAACTCAAGCAGGATGGAAACAGATGTTAGCAGTCAGTTTTCTTACCTGTTCATTGCTTTTGTGACTGGACTGTACCAGCTCTGACACCTACCCAGAAGCAGTGGGTAGACTGAAATAGTCATTTCTCAAGAGTCTAAAAATTGTAAGGTTTTGCCTTCCTCCAAAATAACCCTACCAAAGATCAGGATAACAAACAACAGGAAAAATATCAAAGACACATAAACATTAGTTGAAGGAAAACTTGACAGATTTTACTTTCCGAGAAAGGAGGAAGGAAAGGGAGGAGGAAGAGCAGAAATGAAAGAAAAACATTGATACATAACAAATAGAAAATGCGTTCATTCTTCGATTACTTAAAAAGCATTTGCTAGGATCACTATTACGACACACACTTTTAGATCCTCCTTGAGTCCATGAGAGATGAATGTAAAGTAAATGACAGTCAAATAGTGATTAAGTGCTAAGAAAACAATGCACAAGTCATGAAACAATCAAGTTGGGGTGCACTAATTTCCAGTGAGCTGACAAGATAATCTCTTAGAAGAACAGACATTAAATAATGAGAAAGGAGGCTAGAGAGATGGCTCAGCGGTTAAGAGCATGGACTGTTCTTCCGAGTTCAATTCCCAGCAACCACATCTAACAGCAGCTAGCAACTGTCTGTGATTCCAAGAGCTGACACCATTACACAGTTATACATGCAGGCAAAACACCAATTCACATAAAATTAAAAATAAATATTTTTTAAAAAACAAGAAAGACCCAGCACACGAGCAGGCTGAGGGAAAACTATTTCCCACAGTGCTAGGTGACAGATAAACTTGATGCTGGAATAAACTTTCACAACAGAAACTCACAGAACAGAAAGCTAACACTGTCCAAGTTTTATGAATTATGATGGTTTTAAAAACAGCAGCAAGTAAGATCTCAAAGTACCACCACCATCTTCAAGTCATCACTTGGTGTGGGGGGGAACAAAACTAAAACTACGATAAATAAGCTACTTATACAGACTTTTAGACAAGTAATGACCAGTGGGAAATTTTAACAAAAAAAGTGAAACATGAGTGATTCCAAGGCAAAGGTCAGAAAAGTTCAGCCTGAGAGTCCTGTTGAGTCGCTACTGTCGATTACCCCAAAAGTATATAGCATTCTAAATAAGAACATTATCTAGAGCCTGCCTTCATTCTTGACAACTGCCTCTCAGGTTCTCCAGTGGTTTTTGGTATTTAATGTAAACCAGAGGTACTACAAAAAACATTCTCCAATGTTTAGGCACAGTAGAAAAAAAAAATTCCCTATTTAATACCTTTTCTAAATTATGAAACAATTGAAATATTTCTTTCAAATGAGCTTCCCTCCAAGTCAGCATCCCCCTGCCTCAGCCTCCACCACACCTGGACAAATTAAGAACACTATTCTCCCTTTGCTGCTAGAGCAGTGGTTCTCACCCTCCTTGTCTATGCTGTCATCCTTTAATATAGGTCCTCATGTTGTGCTGACTACAGACCATAAAATCATTTTCGTTGCTACTGCTATGAATCCTAAAGAAAATACCTGATATGCAACCTCTATGAAAGGGTCAATGGACCCCCAAAGGGGCCTGTAGCCCACAGTACTAAAGCAAGCACCTTTGGCTTATAAACATCTATAATAAACAGTGATATGCCTTAAAAATAAAATATGCCCATTAAAAACATTAGGTTGGGGATAATTAGGACAAAATATATATAAGAGATGCCAGAATAAAACCTACTACATTGTTATAATGATTTAAAATTTTTAAAAGGAAAAAAATAGTTCATCTTACTTGAAAGACAACTATATTTGACAGCACTAAAGAATTTCCAGAGGCATGCCCTATGCTATATAATATTAACAGGACATTTTAATGGTGTTGTAATGTTAACATTTCCAAGTTGTGCTATTGAATTTTTTCCTATAATAGCATTTTGATTAGACACTAACCATATTTGAAAACAAGCAAAGGGAGAATATGAAGATAAAAAGTTTGCTTTAGGTGAGGTACATGGCAATAGGTCCTCACCATAAGACATGTTTAAATAAAGGAACATTGTCTTCAGAAAACTGACTAAAATCATACCTCTAGCATTTGGTAACTATGTGATCTCCTCAATCCTCAGGTTCCCCTCAACAGGAAAATGAGGCAATACCGCCTACTAGATTAATTATTAAATAAAACAAAATTGGTAAAAATTGATAGCAGTAAGATTTACTATCTGACTGTCATGTGTATCAGAAAGAGAAATAAGAGTAAGCGGAGATAAAAGGAAAAAGTCTAAGTCCTAAGCTGTAGGAACTGTACAGACCCTTAACAGTATTTAGGCAGAGAAGGAGCTGAGATCTTCATCAACCCTGAACCTGGACTCCTGCTTATAGAGTACTTTCACATGTACACACAAGCTGGTCTTCACAATAAGACTGACTCAAGGAGGAAACAGAAGTCACTGAATGTCAGTAACCAAACTGGAGTCATGACTAAAATCTGTCACTTCCCTCTATGTCCCTTAGAACGGCAACTGAAAGTGCTTCTTACACACACACACACACACACACACACAGAAATGCTTCAACAAGCAGTTGTTTATTCAGTCAATAATCCAGTCACATTCAAGTATACAGTACCATGCTGTATTTTGCAGAATAAGTTACCATCTTCATATAAAAATGTTTATTATAAGAATAAATTTCCAAAGACAAGATTCTTTAAAGGTATTTTCAAAACTGAAACTTTTAATAAATATTAGCTTAGAACAAGGTAGACAGAATCATCTTTATTGTGCTTATTTTATTCATAGATTCAACCACATAGCTGGGCACTGAGTGGCTGGGGATTCTATCATAATCAAAATTTACTGCTCTATCACTATTATGCATATAAGTTCTCTAATCAACCCTTTAAATGGCTCTTCCTTTCTTCCATGCTCGGAATTTAAGCTAATTTTTCCACAAATAGGTCAATCAACTCCTATACTTAGTCAAGATGATTTACTGTCACACAATAATTATTTTACAAATACTGCAATATTAAGTAGCTAAAGGGACAGTTAGACTGAAAAATTATATAAAGGAAAACCTGAAGATCAACTAATTGAACAGAAAGCATTTAAATGAATCACATTTTATAAGACATTCTAAGAGCCACTAAGAAAATAGGCACCTGCTTGATATACCTACCTTAAAAAAAAAAAAAAAAAAAAAAAGACTTGAAAAATAGGTAAGGATGGAAAAGTGAGCAGTGTCACTAGAGATGTTCAAAGGCAGAGTTTGAACTTAATTGCCAAGAAAAGGTAAAGCACTAAAAGATTCTGGGTGGAAATATGAAAACAATGCCAACTTAGAGAAGTCTTTCTGGACATACAACAAAAGATAGACTAAAAAGAATAAAGGCTCAGAACAATGAAGCCTGGTGGGTCTACTGAAAGATTATTAGAAATATTACTTCCTCTAGATAACGGGAGGTCTTGGATCTCAATGGCCACATCTCTTCCTAATGGAGCAGTACTGAGCACCAAAAGGAAGTGGTAGTGGGACTCACTCCCAGAGACTACTTTCCACCTCCCTGGAATCCCGGGGCGCCCTGGGTCCACGTACAGGGCAGCGTGTGAACCACTTGGACTAAGTGGAGATGAATGACAGGTACTGAAGGTGATAAGGGGCTGTGAAGACAGCCTGAACATTTGGTGACAGGAGCACACTTGATATAGCTATCAGGCTGCAACATCTGAAGGGCAGTACAGGGAAGAGCCCCCATGCCACCCACTACATGCCCCACAGTCACCATGCTTTGACACAGAGCCGCATTCCTAGATCGGGTGGCATCATTCAGGTCTCTGTGGCCTTCAGCTGAGGCCTTTCCCTAAGCCCTTTGAGATCCTCTCACCACAAGCTGGGGAAGATGCTTATCTCTTTTATCTGGTCCTCAGCCTGCCCTGTATCATAACACATCAGTGTCCAAGCCCTGTGCTGACCTCCACCTCACTGCTGAGCTGCTTGGCAGCAGAGGCTTGTAGTTTTAGGTTCAGCCTCTTGTTTATCCTAATTCAGCCAAAATAGTAAAAAAAAAAAAAAAAAAAAATTATTTTAACCCTTGAAAACAACAACAACAAAAACAACAAGGAAAATGACCTGACTACTCAGAAGCTTTCTCTACTCTAGGGCCGAATGCTAACAACAGACTATCATGGGTCCTGGCCCATATTACAGCATGGGTGACCCTTGAAACTTTACAGAATGTGAAAGAAATGTCCAGAACTGATCAGTAGCCAGCCAACAGGAATGAGATGTCTACTGTCTGACTTACTACTTTTAAGAGTGTTAAAATATTTCAAAATTAGATTGTGTTAAAATATAGCAAAAATTATTAAATTGTACACTTTAAGTGAGTCAGTTTTATGATACACAAACTATTTCTCAGTAAAGATGTGATATGAACTAAACAATCACTTTTGGGTAGTAGTGAGTTGAGGGAGATATGGAGAAAGACTAGTTACAATGCTCTCTTCTGGAGGAGTCTAAAATATCATAGAATCCAAAGATCCTCAAGGACTCTGAAAATCAGACTGATGCTGACATTTATCATTGAGGAGAAAGAATTACCTCATTGACCGTGAAAAGAATGGGTTAGAGAAGCTGGACCCTCAGTAAAAGTCCAGACTAGAGATGTAATGGTCCACTTCACAATTTTTAAATAAAGAGAAAAAAAACATTTTTTGGAGACTGAGTTTCATGCATTAATCTGTCTAGCCTCAAGGTCTCAAGGTAGGGAAGACTTTGAACTTCTGACCTGAATATTTCTTCTTCCAGGTGCTGCTTAATGCTGAGACAGGGAGCCAGCCTTAGCCTTTGTGAGCATTAAGTTAGTGCTCACCAGCTGAGCTACAGCTCCAGTCTGCTCCCACCCAATTTTTTTAAAAATAGAAAATTTGGAAATGAAGAGGCCTTGAGTCAAGACAGGTAAGAAAACAGAACAGTCTTTCATATTAGCTTTAGAGTAGAATGTTATCTTCAGAAGCTTTCTGTAAAGAGGAAACTGTGTGGAAACCAATTTAGCACATGAATAAATACATCTTATTATATAAGCCTTCATACAGGTAGAGAGAATTATGGAACATAGCTGAGTGAAAGACAGTAGAGTTGTATAAACCCCTCTAACTGGCCTTTTCAAATAGCAGTTGTTTTAATCTGACTTAGCTAATAGAGGAGGCTATGTCTTTAAATGTACCAGCAGAGTAGGGTATCCTAATACATGCCCTTAAATTCAGCACACCAGAAGCAAGAAGCAAGTGAATGGATCTCTGTGAGTTCAAGTCAGACCAACCTACAATGGAAGTTCCAAGCCAACCAGAGCTATAGAGTCAGACTGCCTCTAAATAAATAAATGTAAATCTTGAAAAACCATTGGATTATAATGCCAAAAATTTTAAGTGTGTCAGATCAGCAGCATACACTCAGACTCCACTTTCAAGAAGAGAAAGGAAACAAACAAACAAACAAACAAACAAAAACTCCACTACAGTGGAAGGTCTGAGACACCAACCCAGCCACAAAACCTTCAACCTCAAGTTTGTCCTTTCTGCTGAGTATTCTGGAACCAGAACCTAGCAAAATCCTCATCAAAGAGAACAGACAGACTTCATTCAGCAACTTAATGAGAGCAGATGCAGAGTCCCACAGCCAAACATTAGGCAGAGCTCAGGGAGTCCTGTAGAAGGGGTGGAAGGATCAGAGGAATTAGGGGGGTCAGGGTCCATGAGAACACAGCCCACAGAATCAACTGACCAGGACGCATGACAGCTTACAGAGATCAGCCAGCCTGTAGGGCTCTGACGTAGGTCCTCTACATGTGTGATGGCTGAGTAGCTTGACGTTCTTGTGGGACCCCTAACAGTGGGAGTGGGGCTGTCTCTGACTTTTCTCCCTGCTTGGGAGATCCCTTTCCTCTTACTGTGATACCTCATCCAACTTTGATGGGATGTATGTGCCTAGTCTTATTGTAACTTGTTATGATGCCATGTTTGGTTGATGTCCCTGATAGGCCTGCTGTATTCTGAGGTGAGTGGATCTGGAAGAAAGGGGAGGTGGAAAGGAAAGACTTGGGGAGAGGAGACTGCTGTTGTGAAGCAATATAAAGAGAAGAAAAAAAAGAAAGAAAAAAGAAATTAGGGAGGAAGAGAGGAAGGCTCTAAAGTATCTTAACAACGGAGTCAGTTTATTTCCCAAATGCCCATAAACTACATATAAGCAGACTGCTACATAGAACTATAAACAAGTTTTGCTTTCTATTAAAACATTTGGAAAAAAGACACTGAGTGTCACCTTAACTTTTTCAGAAGCAACGAATTCTCATTTTAAAACGTATTTAAAGTGGTAAATGCATTAATGAATATCTCACCTTAGGTTTTTTTAGACAAGCCACCAAGAAACACCTAGAGCATAAGTCCTGGGATAGACAGACACCTGAAATGAAGAAAGAAAGAACATGGTCAATAAAATTAATCTGAGCTGGTACTTTAATTCTTCACATAGGGAAACCTTGATTTGATTATTTTACTCCATAACTCTTTGGGGATCATTTGTTTGCTAGACATCAAGTCAAGAACTAAGAAAACTGAGGGCTGGGGAGATAGTTCAATGGGTTACAGCATGTACTGGCTAGTTTTACGTCAACCTGACACAATCCAGAGTTTGATACGTCTATGTCACTACTAAATGGATACAGACATGATACTAGGTATGAAGTTTAGGCCACTATAAACAAAACGACCAACACAGAGATTATAGAAGCAACTGCTGTGATAAATGAAGCTTGAGGAAAGGACAGCTACCTAAGCAACTCAAGAGGGTAGGTTCACCCGCTGATATATATAGCAGGAGCAAAAAAAGAAAGAAACTTTATTGTAACAAGACACAAAGATTTGGGGGAATGTCACTATAACTTAATTTAGGCTGCACTGACTACTACAAATTTTATTATGTACTATGCCACAATATATATAAAAATAATACATAAAGCCATTATGTATACTATTCTTGATCACTTGATCACTTTCTGGGAAGTCATTTTTAATAGTCAACAAAGGCCTTAAAAAAAGTTCAAGTCCTAGGGAAAGAAGATGGCTCAGTGGATAAAAGCACTTGCTCCACAGGCATAAGGCCCTGAGTGAGATCCCAGCACCCACATAAAAAGGTTAGCATGCTTCATGTGCCCATGACCCCAGCATTTAAGGGCAGAACCAGGTAACAGGCCAAGAGAAATAGAGGATACCTGACATCCTGCTCTGGCCTCCACATGCATATAGACACACATCGGCAAACTCATACACATTTAACATACACAAACACTCCACATTCAAGTTCCTTAAGCCAGTAACTTCTTTTCCAGCAATCTTTTAAATAAGCATGAGTAGGGTGGGAAATGGGAAAAGAAAAGGGTAAGAAGAGTTAACCAAAATTGAGGATGTATTTAAACAATCCTATAGAGACCTACCACTTCATAAGCTAATTTAAAAACATAATTAAAAAGAAAATGGAAGTATCCCACATGGACAACTAATGTTGCTCCCAGAAGCTATAGGTTATTAGACAGAAATCTCAGTGCTGGGTGTGGGAACCTTCCTAAATTGTTGGTCAGGGAGGCCCTAAAAGGTCCCAAAACAATGCTGGCTATTAGCATTGCTCTTGATGGCCCAGCGGAAATAAATGGAAAGGCCCTACTGATCAAAAATCACAACCTCACACAGACAGAGAGAAATTAATCTAGAGCAAAGCTGGACGCCTCTTCCCTGCCTTCTAGCTTGCACAGTACTAGTGAGCTGATGGAGAAGGAAAGTCATCAAATCTTGTCCAGCTAGGGAACCTTGTGTGCTACAATAGAAACCTGTTATGCAAAGTGTACCCACTAGTTATAACAGGTGTAACTGTTACTGACTTTCTGATTGGACTTGAGACCTACTCTGTAGGAAAGAAATCATACCTAACACTGTAAACCTGGTCAAAAGCCCATAGCTGGGATGGCCATAAACCCTAGGAGGAACCAATTACAGATGTTTGGCTAAGTAACATTTGTCAATCTGTCCTCTAAATATTTATACACAAGGGTTAGTGCTGAGCTTAGCCTTGATCAGAAAAACTTCTTTTTGCACTGGGCAGTGGTGAATACAAAGACTCAAAGTAATGAGAATAAGTAGCTATTGAATGTTCAGCCCTAAACAGGACATCTGTTGGCTTAGAGAACATCATAGAGGGAGGGGCGGGAAGAACAGAAGAGGTGGAGGAGGGGAGTAGTGCTGAAACTATAACTCACAGTTATGGTTAACTGCACAGGACCTGCCCAACATAAGACCTGGCATTCCATCACGTCTGGCTGGGGGAGGAGCTTATGATGCTCCCTTCCCTAAAAAGCTGCATGCGTTTCACGGTTGCTGAGGGAAGGGAAGCCAGTTCCTCAGTAGTGTAGCCACAGTTAAGCTGCCCTTAGTAAAATAAAGAACACAATCCACCCATAGAGGGGGTTTGTTGGGAAAAAGAGGGGTTCAGTGGGAGGAAAATGAGAGGATAGCTGAGAGGTGGGCAGTGAAAAAAATCAAAACTTCAAGCAAAGATTTATATTAGAACTCACTTGTACCAACAAAGAGCTAGACGTTAATAATGCTAGAGGCAGCCCAAACAATTAAGGTATTATTAAAATTGTGCATCAAAAATGCTTAATGTCTAACAACAACAACAATTGTATGAAAAAGATAGTATATGAAACCATGAACAGCAAAGTCTTACTTCCTAAATTCTGTAGTAGTTAAATTCAGTAATAAATACCACAAGCAACGAAATCAGAAATCACACTACAGATTGGAGTCCAAATCTAGCTCATGGACTGTTTATGTCAGGATCTTGAAAGAAGGTAATTTTGACATTTTTTAAAATGTTAACAAATAAGAATTTGCAAAATATTGTGTTGGGATTTTGATGGGCAGTGCATTGAATCTGTAGATTACTTTTGGTAGAATTACCATTTTTACTATGTTGATCCTACCTATCCAGGAACATGGGAGAGCTTTCCATTTTCTGATATCCTCTTCAATTTCTTTCTTCAGTGATTTAAAATTTTTGTCAAATAGATCTGTTACTTCTTTGGTTATAGTTACTCCAAGGTATTTAATGCTATTTGCACCTATTATAAAGGGTGATGTTTCCTTTATTTCTTTTCCAGCCCTTTTATCTTTAGCGTATAGAAGGGCTATTGATTTCTTTGAGTTAATCTTGTATCCTGCTACATTGCTGAAGGTGTTTATCAGCCTGCAGAAGTTCCCTGGTAGAATTATGTGAGTCACTATGTATACAATCATATCATCTGCAAATAGAGATAGTTTCACTTCTTCTTTTCCAATTTGTATCCCCTTAATCTCCTTTTGTTCTCTTATTGCTTTAGCTAAAACTTCGAGAACTATATTGAATAGATAAGAGGAGAGAAGACATCCTTGTCTAGTTCCTGATTTTAGTGGGATTGCTCTGAATTTTCCATTAAGTTTGATGTTGGCTGTTGGCTTCTTGTAAATGACCTTAATTATATTTAGATATTTTCCCTGTATTCCTGATCTCTCCAGGGCTTTTATCATAAAGGAGTGTTGGATTTTTATCAAAGGCTTTTTCAGCATCTTAAGGATATGATCATGTGTTTTTTTTTCCTTCAGTTTGTTTATATGATGGATGACATTTATGGTTTTTGATATGTTGAACCAACCCTGCATTTCAGGGATGAAGCCTACATGGTCATGGTGGATGATATTTTTTATATATTGTTGTATAAGGTTTGCCAAAATTTTGTTGAGAATTTTAGTATCAATATTCATGAGGGAAATTGGTCTGTAGTTCTTCTTTGTTGTGTCTTTGATTGGCTTGGGTATTAGGGTAATTGTGGCCTCATGAAAGGAATTTGGCAATATTCCTTCAGTTTCTACTGTGTGAAATAGTTTGAGGAGTAATGGTAGTAATTCTTTGAATGTCTGGTAGAATTCTGCACTGAAACCATCTGGACCTGGGCTTTTTTCACTTGGGAGGCTTTTAATAACAATTTCCTTTAGGGTAATAGGTCTGTTTAGATAATTAATCTGGTCTTCATTTAATTTTGGTAAATGGTACCTGTCCAAAAAGATGTCCATTTCTTCTAGGTTTTCCATTTTTGTGGAATATAGATTTTCAAAGTATGACTTGATAATTCTCTAGATTTCCTGGAGGTCTGCTGTTATGTTCCCCTTTTCATTTCTGATTTTGTTGATTTGGATAATCTCTCTGCTTTTTGATTAGTTTGGATAAGGGCTTATCTATCTTATTGACTTTCTCAAAGAACAATATTCAACTTCATTTGGAATAACAGGAAAGACAGGATTGCCAAAACAATTTTGCTCAACAAAAGAACCTCAGGAGGCATCACCATCCCCGACTTTAAGTTATACTATAGAGCTACAGTAATAAAAAACAGCCTGGTACTGACATAAAACAGACTTGTGGATCAATGGAATTGAATTGAGGATCTGGGCATTAAAAAAAAACCTATGAACACCTAATCTTTGACAAGATTTTTTGACAAGAGGCCCAAAATATTCAATGAAAAAAAGATAGTATATTTAACAAATGGTGTTGGTCTAACTGGTTGGTAGTGTGTAGAAAAATGCAAATAGATCCAAGCCTGTCACCCTGCACAAAACTCAAATCCAAGTGGATCAAAGACCTCAACATAAACTCAGCCACACTGAACTTGATAGAAAAGAAAGTGGAAAATACCCTCCAACGCATTGGCACAGGTGACCACTTCCTAAATATAACACCAGTGGTACAGACACTAAGAACAACAATCAATAAATGGGACCTCATGAAACTGAGAAGCTTCTGTTAAGCCAAGGACACTGTCAATAGGACAAAACGACAGCCTACAAAATGGGAAAATATTTTCACCAACCCTACAAGTGATAGAGGACTGATCTCTAAAATATATAGAGAACTCAAGAAACTAGAGCCCAAAACCCTGAATAACCCAATCAAAAAATGGGGTTCAGAACTAAAAAAGAGAATTCTCAGCAGAAGAATTACGAATGGCTGAAAGGCACTTGAAAAAGTGCTCAACTTCTTAAGCCATCAGAGAAATGCAAATCAAAACAACTTTGAGATACCACCTGAACCTGTCAGATTGGCTAAGTTAAAAGACACAGATGACACCTATGCTGGAGAGGTTGCCAAGCAAGGGGAACACTCCTCCATTGTTGGTGGGAGTGTAAGCTTGTTCAGCCACTCTGGAATGCAGTATGGCGGTTTCTCAGAAAACTGGGAATCAACCTCTCTAAGAATCCAGCTATACCACTTCTGGGTGTATACCCTAAAGACACATATTCACACTCCAAAGGCATTAGCTCAACTATGTTCATAACAGCATTATTCATAATAGCAAGAATCTGGAAGCAACCTAGAAAATACAACTGAAGAATGGATTAACAAACTGTGGTACATCTACACAATGGAGTACTACTCAGCATAAGAAAAAATGATATCCTAAAATTCGCAGGCAAATGGATGGATTTGGAGAATATCCTCCTGAACAAGGTCTCACAAACCCAGAATGATAAGAAGGGGATGTATTCACTCATTAGTGGACTCTAAACAAAAAAGCAAAAAGCAAGGCATGTCCAACGTGCAAACTACAACCACTGTTCAAGCTTGGGATCTGATATGCCTTGGACTGGCACCTTGGATCCCACTTCCCCTAGAGGAACACCTGACTCAGTCTTGATGTTGGGGGGAGGGAACTAGATCTGCCAGGAGTGGACTGGCATATTGAACTAAGCCATATTGAGACCTTGGGACCTCCTGCCCTTGCTGGGGAGGAGATGGGGAGATGTGGAGAAGAGAGTGTGACTGGAGAGGGAAAAGGGACAAGTGAACAAGGATATACATGGATAGAAAATGTGACTTTATTCATAATAATAAAAAAAAGACGCAAAAAAAGAATTTGCAGGCTGGACAGATGGCTCAGTGGTTAAGAGCACTGAGTGCTCTTCCAGAGGAGCCGGGTTCAATTCTCAGCACCCACATGGCAGCTCACAACTGTCTGTAACTCTAGCTTCAGGGCAAAACACCACTGTACATATAATAAAAATAAATAAATAAATCTTTAAAAATAATAATAGTAATAATTTGAAAAAGAGGGGCTGGTTAGATGGCTCAACCGCTATGAGCACTTGCTCCTCTTCCAGAAAGTCAAAGTTTGATTCCCAGAACCCACAAAATAACTCCCAACAATTTTAATTGCTGTTCCAGGGTATGTAATGCCCTTTCCTGGCTTCTCTGGACACCAAACACATATGATATACATACATACATACATACATACATACATACATACATACATACATACATACATACATACAGGTGCCTATTAAACTACATAAGTATACAGAACACCAAACAGAGCCAGAAAAAAATTACCTAGGCAGGGATTGGTGATGCACACCTTTACTACCAGCACTCCAGAGACAGAGGCAGATAGACCTCTGAGTTTAAGGCCAGCCTGGTCTACAGAGAGTTTCAGAATAGACAAGGCTACACAGAGAATCCCTGTCTTCAAAAAAGGAAGGAAGGAGAAAGACAGAAATTCTTCATGACAAATAATAATGAAAGCACCATACATACAGAACAAAGAAAGACAGTAAAATGTAGAGGAAAAAAAAAGATCAAGTAACATACAAAAGCAGAGCCACAGACCTGACTTTTCAATGAAGACTCTAAAGGCCAGAATGGACCATCAGAAATCTTCTTTCCCAGTCAATCCATAAGCCTGTAAAGGCACTATGAAAAATGTGGACAGGGTTGGCCACATCTCCAGTTTTGAGTATATGTTAAAAACAAAAGCACATTTCCTAGGTATTGAACTGTTTGTGAACTAACAAAAATAACGATTTGAAATTAACAATAAGTAAATGTGGTAGTGTGGATGAAAATGGTCCTCATAGGCTCATACAAAGGGCATTATTAGGAGGTATGGCCTTGTTGGAAATGGTGTGTCATGGCGGGGGTGTTTGCTTTGAGATTTCAAATGTTCAAGCTAGGCCTAGTGTCCCTCCCTCTTCTTGCTGCCTGTCCATCTGGATGTAGACCTCTCAGCTACCTCTTCAGCACCACATCTGTTTATGTGTCACCATGCTTCCTGCCATGATGACAATAGATAACTAAACCTCTGAACTGTAAGCCAGCCCTAGTTAAATGCTTTCCTTCATAAGAGTTGCTATGGTCAGGGCTGGAGAGATGGCTCAGCAGTTAAGAGCACCATCTGCTCTTCCAGAGGACCCGAGTTCGATTCCCAGCACCCACATGGCAGCTAACAACTGTCTGTAGTTCCAGTTCCAGGCAAACACCAAGGCAAATAAATAAATAAAGTTTTTTTTTAAAAAAAAAAAAAGAGTTGCTATGGTCATGGTGTCTGCACAGCAACAGAAACCCTTACTAAGATAGTAAGCTTGGTAACATAGCAGGTTCTAAGGTAAAAGTCTTGTAGAATGGGCTATGGTTTTGCTGGTTCTTTAAGAGACATATCACACAATGATGATGCTAATGATATGACGATGACGATGCTAACGATGACAACGACTATCATCAGGATGCTGATCCCTATTGCCTATCTTGCAGTTTTTTCACCAATACTTTTTCTCCAACTTAGCGGCACATGTTTCAAAATGACAAATACCAACCTGAAGTGCATCTACTCAATCATCTAACTGAGAGCTCTGGTCTCTTTCTAATACATTATCCACAATGGCTCTCACATCAGCTACCTCATCTGTGTGCTTCTGTGTGTGCCGATTACAACTAGTGATGGCACTTGAACTTGCAGACATTTTGGGCATGGTGACTAGCAACGGTTCAAAATAAATACTTTTTAAAATTATCAAAACCCTAAGATTTAATATGCTAATTATCAGTACTCAAAGTTGCTGAACCACTTCTGCTTAAGTTCTGAGAGATTTTATTAACATAAAAATGCAATACACCTGCAAAATCAAACAAACCCTGTGTATTTAAGGTTAAACTATGCTTTTCAGAACATTAAGCACATTAAAAGAACTAAGACTTCTCACATGCTGATTACTTTGGTTTCCTTTTTACTGAGTAAATTTATTCTACAAATAGTAACAACTGATATTTCATTCAATCTAATCTAATTCAGTGCTATCTAAATATGTGCTCAATAATATTAGAAATGATACACTTTACTAATTAGAGTATTAGAAATAAATAACATGGAAGAAAAAAAAGCCATCAGAAAACCTAAAAACACTCCTATTTAAAATCATCTTTGAAACAAGCTATTAGCAACTTAAATCTTTACTGTCACCTTTAATACTAGATATAAACACACAGCAAAACAACTATTTTTAACTATAGAGTTTCAAGAGAAAATTCCTAACTAGATGCTTAGAAAAATATCACTTGCAGCTAGGCTTAGTAAATATGCCTTTAATCCCAGCACTCACAGGCAGTAGCAGGTAGATCTCTGTGAATTCACAACCAGCCTAGTCTACACAGTGAACTTTAGGACAGCCAGAACCAGGACAGAAAGACCCTGTCTCAAAACAAAACAAAAAGAAGGATATTACTTGCTCACCTTTGTATTCCACACAAATCCTAGCACAGAAAAGATGTTTTCGGATGGCTCAGTAAGCTAAACAGACAATGTCTTCATTAGGGTTATCACAGCCATAATGAAACACCATAACCAAAGCATCTTGGGGTAAATAAGGTTTATCTGACTTAAGCTATAATATCAGGGTTCAACAATGAAGGAAGTTAAGATAAGAACTCAACCAGGGCAGGAACCTGGAGGCAAGAGCTGATGAAGAGGCCATGGAGAAGGGCTGCTTACGGACTTGCTCCTCCTGGCTTGCTCAGCCTGCCTTCTTATAGAACCTACAATGGGCTGGGCCCTTCTACATCAATCACTAAGAAATACCCTATAGACTTGCCTACAGCCTGATCTTATGGTGCCATTTCTCAGGTGAGGATGCCTCCTCTCCAGGAACTCTAGTTGTGTCACTGTGTATTTCAAGGATGTCTGTCAATTCTTGCAATAAAACCAAAACCTACATAACACAAATGTTTAACATATTTCAAGAGTTCTCTGAAATAAAAAAAAAGATATGCAAGGATGTGTCCCCAAATCCACACGTAGAAGATGATGCAGTATTTTGCTGTTGTTGATCTGCTATATTTAGATGGCTTTGAATTAAATTACACAGCATATACAAAAACAATCTTGAAGGGGTCCACATAATTGCTTCTGACAATCTGGAAACAAAAGCTGCTATTCACAGAAAAGATGACAGGCAACTGGAATCTGACAAGCTAGTTATTTACTGCATTTTCTGCACATTTGAATTTGTAGGCCTCCATAGCCATTAAGGAAAATTAGTTTCGTGATGTCAGCCAAAAAGCCTCACAGGCAACAGTTTGATGTCATTTAAAAAAAAAACAAAAACAAAAAAAAAAAAAACACCTAGCATCCTCAATCTGTTTTCTCATTAGAAGCCTCTTGGTGAACCAGAGAGATTTTAATTGCACTCTTGCTCTATCAATACTCAGTCCAGCCCTGAACACTAACAAATTCCTACAGTCCCTCCTTTTCCTATGTCTGAATGAATTTGGATACAGTTGAAGAAACTTCCTGATATATCAAACACTCCAATAGTTCTCTAACCAAAGAAAGCAATTTCAAACAACAAACGTGGTGTTATCTATCCAACTTAAAAAGCAAGTATCCAAAAAAGTATTTTGAGCTTTGTGGGCGTCTGAATGAAAATGACCTCCATCGGTTTATATATTTCAATGTTTGGTTCCAAAGTGGTGGACTGTTTAGGAAGGAAAGAAGAGAGGCCTTATTGGAGGAGGTGTGTCACTAGGGTAGACTTCAAGGCTTCAAAAAGCTCACTGCATTCACAATCTCTCTCTGTCTAGGGTTTGTAGATCAAATGTAAGCTCTCAGCTACCTCTCCAGCACTGTGCCTGCCTGCCTGCCTGTCTGCTGCCTGTCTGTCTGCTGCCTGCCTGTTTGCTGCGTGCCGGCCTGCCTGTCTGCCTGCCATGATGATCAAGAAGTAACCTTCTGAAATTGTAGCAAGTTCCCAATTAAATGCTTCCTTTTATAAATTGTCTTGTTTGTAGGGCAACGGTGGCACATCTTTTAACCCTAGCACTCAGGAGGCAGAGGCAGTCGGATCTCTGAGTACAAAGCCAGCCTGGTCTACAGAATGAGCTCAGGATAGACCAGGCTAAACAAAGAAATCCTGTCTTGAATAACCAGAAACAACAACAACAACAAAAAGTTGCCTTGTTCCCCTGTTCATAGTGCATTTTCAAAACACAACAGTAACTACAATAGTCTCCTGCTCCTGCCATCTCTGAACTCACTGTACAGCCTCACGTTCTCAAGTCTTTGCCTTTCTATCTCAACCCCAACTTATCTAGAATTTCCTCAAACCTATTTGGCAAATCTTCACTTGGATGTAACAGAAGTCACACTGGTTGCTATCCTACCCCAAAATTCTCACAATTCTTGCCATATATACTTCCTTGTAGCTATCTAACATTTGCTTAGATAATTATCATTAATGCTTTCAAAAATCACTGGATCAATCCCAGCACTTTGGAGTCAGAGGCAGGTAGATCTGTTGAGTTTGAGGACAACCTGGTCTCCATGGCAAGCTCCAGGCCAAAGAACACCTACCTCTCCCCACCCCCCACCCCGGTCTCTCTCCCTCCCTCTCTGTAACATTCTCATACATGTATATAATGTACTTTGATTATGTTCACACTCCTCCTTGCCTGTTTGCCCTGCCTGCACTCTCCCCTTGTTTTATCTCCTCTTCCAAAACATTCTCCTTTCTATCTTGGTGCTAATAAATGAATAAATGTATGAATGAAAGAATACAAGCTAGAGTCCTCATATGACAAAAATGTCTAATACTTGTTCTTCTGAAACTGGTTTGCTTTATTTTTAAAAAATGATAATCAAGTTCCACTCATTATAATACAAACAAAATGATTTCAATCTTCACCTGCCCTGTACACATTTTATGAACTTCCATGAAGTACTTCACAAACTAGTTGTAATTGTCTCTGACATAGAAAGCAAGCTCTCTGCAGACAGCATTTGAACACTTCCTGCAAAGCTAACATAAAGATGCTATACTACAGCACACCTTGAAGTGATGAACTGATGCACCTAGATACTTTATAATGTAGTCTGGTCCTGTTCCTGCCTCACATGCCACCAACTCTAAGGTACCTAGTGAAAGCATGCTACCAACAACAATCCAGCAACCAAACAGGAAAGTTTAACACAGAATAAAGGATGGAAGACCTCTTCAAAACTATAATCCAGTGCTAGGGTCATCTTGGCCAGGTGGTGCCTCTGTTGTACTGACTGATAAATACTCTAAATTACACTCTTGCTCCTTATATCCAAAACAATGGGCACTGCCCTTTCCACTGTGAAGACATAACAGACCTACCAATGATTCAAAGACCACTGGAATCCTGTCACAGTTGGACAGACACCAGCCGGGATTTGAAAACAAAAATCCAGATTCCTAAAAAGTACAGAAGAAAAATGTTCATCTTTATCTGTTTTCTATGCTGCCTTCAGCTTCTGGTAAAATAAGTTCTTAATCTGATAAGAAGGGCAAAAGTCTTCATTATGCTGTTTTATGGCATATATAACCCTAATTGTTTTATGTTTTTAGGAAAAGTTTAAATATTAAGTTCCTATACTCATCCACTGTGATCATAGAACTCTCATCAGTGTCTCGGTCAGAAAGACAAGTATTAATAAAGAAGAACACAAGTGATTAATTCAAAGGAGGAGGGAAAGGTAATAATGAGGAGAGTCAATTAATTATAAACAGCATGTCTAATTACAGATTTTGCTAGGGGGCTCAAATACTTTTAATTAGTTTTACGTGCTATATTAATTATATAATAAAACACTGAGAGAGAATTTTCTAATCATAGAAATTTACTGAGTATGTAAAATCAGAATTTAAGTTATCCTTATAATTTAATAATTATATGTTCAATAACACATGATAATTACTTTGAAAATCATCAATCAAATATGTAGCCCACTAAAATCAGGTTAGAAGATTACTAAAGAAACAAAAGAATCATTTAAAAAAGCCAAAAGGGAACAAGTATAAAGCATAAACAAGTATAAACAAGTATAAAGTGAAAGACAAATAAATATATAGCTTTAAATAATAAGAATTTTGGCCAGGTGATGGTGGTGCACACCTTTAATCCTAACACTCAGAAGGCAGGGGCAGGAAGATCCTTATGAGTTAGAGGCCAGCCTGATCTACAGAATGAGTTCTAGGACAGCCGGAGCTATTACACAGTAAAACCCTGCCTCAAAAACAAAACCAAACAATCAAAAAAAGAATTCTATTTGTTTTATTTTTTGAGACAAGGTCTCTCTATATAGCCCTAGCTGTCCTGGTGCTTACTATGTAGACCAGGTTGGCCTTGAACTCACAGAGATCCACTTGTCTCTGCCTCTGAAGTACTGGAATCAATGTGTATCCTACCATGCCAAGCCAGCAAGAATTTTAAAATGGCAATATAACAATATTTTAGAACTATTTACTTTCCAGGAGTGAAAACATCTTTCAGTCATGCCTGTAGAGACTTTCAGAGAACCTTGAGGTTGAAACACTGTCCTAATAAAAAAATGAATAAATAGGTGTTTTCTGCCTATGTAAGTTTATGTGTACCATACACGGGTAGGTAGGCCAGAAGGCGTCAGATCTGAAACTGAGTAGTTAATTATGAGTCACTTGATGTGCATGCTGGCAACCAAACTGTATTCTCTGTAAGAACAATAAGCATACTTAACCACTGAGCCACCTCTCCAACTACTCTAAAGACTTTTCTTTAAAAGTAATATAAGGGGGCTGGAGAGATGGCTCAGAGATTAAGAGCACTGACTGTTCTTCCAGAGGTCCTGAGTTCAGTTCCCAGCAACCACATGGTGGCTCACAACTGTCTATGATGACATCTGGTACCCTCTTCTGTATACTATATACATAATAAAAAATCTTTTTTATTTAACTTTATTTATTTGCCTTGGTGTTTGCCTGGAACTGGAACTACAGACAGTTGTTAGCTGCCATGTGGGTGCTGGGAATCGAACCCGGGTCCTCTGGAAGAGCAGACAGTGCTCTTAACCGCTGAGCCATCTTTCCAGCCCCAATAAATAAATCTTAAAAAAAAGTAATATGAATGTCTATTACTGAAGAAAGTTTCTCAAAAAACAAACATATTAAAAAAGAGTTCAAGTGGAGTTACATTCCATTTAAACAGGATGACAATACCTCTACTAGACACCATAGTCTAAAAAATAAAAAGTTAAATTCCAGGAATGAGTTACTTCTCTGAGTTGTTGGTCAGTGAAGTCCCATAGATAACACCAAAACAGTACAAGCTATTGCCATTACTCTTGTTTATGCTCTAGAAATTGATGGTAAGACCCTACTGCTGAAAACATCATATACGTGAGTCACAGAACATGGAGATATCAAGCTGGTACTAAACCGGAAATTTCATCCTTACTGCATAGCATTTAGAGTGTGTAAAGTACTAGGCATGCTAAAGAGGGGAAAAATAATCATCAGCTATAAACATGACCTATAATAAGCAACTGACTTGGCAAAATATGCCCATGAGTTCAATAATGGCACTAATGTCAAAGGAGTAACCACCCACTTTCTAAATGGATTTGAGACCCACTCCATAAGACAGAACCAACACCTGGCACCTTCACCAGCGGGCTTAAACACACAAAGATTTTTTTTTTCCAATGCTGGAAAGAACAGGAGAAACAGAAGTTTCCCTAATTTAAATACTATCCCATTAATCTTTGATTAAAAAAATAATGCTATATTATACCCTACAATACAGTATAGTGTTGGCAAAGTCTCAAGCAAGAAGAATTATGTATATATTTATGTCAAGTTAAGGAAGACCATCCAGATTTGAAGTAAAGTAGAATGGTTGTTCTCTTGTTTTGAGACAGCATCTCTCTCCATAGCCCTGGCTGTCCTGGAACTCATTATGTAGACCAGGCTTGACCTTGAACTCACACAGACTCTCTGCCTCCCAAGTGCTAGGGGTGAAGGCATGTGCCACTGTACCCAGCTTAAAATAGCTGTTAAATTAGAAACAGACCAGAGCTTAAACCAGTGTGTGTCTTAGTTGTAATAAAAGTTTCTGAATTCTTAAATTTAATTTTTTAAAATTTTTATAAGTGTTTATTTTGTGGAGGGGGCAGTGATGCCCATGTAGGGATTGGAGGAAAACTTGCAGGAGACAGTTGTCTCCTTCCACTGTGTGGGACCAAGGATCACTCAGGTGGTCAGGCTTGGTGGCAAGTGCCCGCACACCCTGAGCCATCCTGCCTGCCCAAAAGTCAGGCTCAATTAAAAACTTGTTCCGATTCTCCACCATCCCAGAGAGCCTCTGAAACGCAGACAGCAGAATACTACTGTGGGCTTTTAAATAAGAAAGTAACAGTGAAAAATCATATTTTCAAATTAATAACATTGGAACTGTAGATGGCTCAATGGTTAAGAGAGCTTCAGCACCAACATGGCAACTGACAACTGGCTGTAACACCAGTTCCAGGGATCCTGTGCCAGGCTTTTTCTGTAGGGCCACCAACCAGTTCCCAAACCATGACACAGAGACTTTTCATTAATTTTAAATGCCTGGCCTTCTCTTTCTGGCTAGTTCTTTTAAACTAACCTGTTTCCCCTTATCTACCTTTTGCCTCGGGGCTTGTTACCTTCTCACCTCTGTATATCTTACTCTCTGCTTCCCTGCGTCTGGCTGGCACCTGCCTGGCTGCTTACTCTGCCGTGCCCCTTATTCTCTCCTCCTCCTCCTTTGGTTCTTCTCTCTACATCCTAGATTTCTCCTATTTATTCTCTCCACTGGCCAGTCTCACCTATCCATCCCTCTTCTGCTTAGCTATTAGACCAATCAGGTGCTTTAGACACTCAAGGTGAAACAGATGCAACACATCTTTACACAATTAAACACACATTCTTACATTCAAACAAATGCAGCATAAACAAATGTAACACATCTTGGCCTAGTTAAAATAATATTCCACAACAGGACCTGATGCCCTCTTCTGACCTCTGCAGGAACCTGCATGCATGTGATGCACATAAATTCACACAGGCACACACACATATACATAAGTAAACTAAATAAATAAAAGGATAAACCCTTTAAAAAGATTAAAAACATAACAAAATCATCTAGGACTATAGTTGAAAAACAGTGGAAACAAGAAAATCAACTCAATGAGATGATGACAGATTCAAAAAGCATAGAGCTCTAAGAACAGTAAAGAAGAGCCAAATCTGATCTGGACAACAAACTCACCTTTTTTACCAATTCAATTTATACTAGAAATAGATAGATACAGGTACAGTAATTACTTTTCTAATTCCTCTAATGGAAGAATGGGAAACCTTAAGAGTTCACTTGTAAAGTACAGATCATTTGTTTTTCATTCAGGTTACAGAGTGTCTCAAATTCAATCACCAGGAAAATTATCTTTTTCTATTACACTAATTCTCCTGGCATTTTCTCCCAAATACTTTAAGAGCAAATTAAAGGCACTCATTTCGTCTTTATTGCTGCTTTGATGGCAATGAACTTACCTCCTGACCTCTAGGTGCACTTGTCTATATCCTACATTCATCTCCTACCTCCACCTTCAGAGTCAAGGCAAAACACAATCAAAACATCTGATTTCTTCTGACCTACAGTGCGACTAAAGAGATATTATACACTTTGCCAAAATTAATGATACTAGAATAAAAACTAAAAACATTAAAATCTAATAATGTCAGATTCTATTTTTATTTATTTCTTCCTTCCCCTTGAGACAGGGCCTCATGTATCCCAGGCTGGCCTCCTATTTATGCAGTGCTAAGGATTAAATCTAGGCCTTCGTGCGTGTTAGGCACTCTACCAACTGAATCACATCTCCAGGCCCCTAATGTAGTTCTTTAGGATAATCTTTATATATTCTCTACCTTGGACTCAATAAAACCCCTCACCAAAAAAGAAGTAGAGGAGAAAAAAAAAGAACTCTTAAATAATAAAAGACAAAACAAACAAATAACTTGAAGTTTCAAACAGGGCTTCATTCTCCTGTTTTTATTTATTTTTATTTCAGTAGGGCCAAAGTAGCTAACAAGATACACCTAATAAGTGAATATGAGACCTTCCCTGCCATCCAAGGGAACTCAATAGCATTAGTGCCTAAGACTCAACATCTGAAGCCCAACAATTCCTTCCCACATCATTCCCACTTGCTCATCTGTCAACTGTTCCACAGATATGCAAAGACACTTGGTTTTTAACACTCTCTCATCCTAATTCCAGAGCTCACTGCCTTTCCTCATAAACCATTCTTTTCCCTGGTCTATGTGAGAAATTAAACTCAACTTCCCTCAGAAATTGGAGACTCTGAAATATACCCAATTCTAATCACACAAGTAAAAGTTTTTCCCTCCTTTACAAAACGCTATGGAACTTCTCAGAAGGTGAGCTGCCAAGATGGCCCAGCAGGTAAATGTGCTTGCTACGCAGGCCTGACCAACTGAGTCTGATCCCTGAACCCACCAGAGAGAACTAACCTCTGACCTTCATAGATTCATGTGGCACTCTTGCTTGCTCACCCCTAACACTCTCTAATAAATATTTTTTAAAATAATAAAACTTTTGAGTATTGTCAATTCGAAAGCTAGTGAATGCTTGCTCTATTAGAGGTACCAAAATTATTTAGATCTCAGATCTGTGCACTGCTGTTTTTCTCTTCATCTGTTTTATCTATTCTTCCGATTCACTAGACAGTTTGAAGCACATCTGGAATATGGCAACTAGCTTCTTAAGAGAAAATACAATGGGGATTAAATGATTGCACAGAAGACTATCCATGTAAGCTCAAAGGGCTCATCTGGTCCCCAAATTAATTTCTACTAATATTCATAATACTGCTAAAACAAATCTTTAAAAACTTTAATATTCAAGTATCCATTTTGAAAATGTATTCATAACTAGCTTATAAATGATCAAAATGCTGAAATATAAAGTAAGTTTACAAGCAGATGTGGTGGTGCACACCTGTAACTGCAGAATTGGGGAAGCTGAAAGCAGAGGGGTCACTGCAAGTTCAAAGTCAGCCTAGGCAGTACAATGACATCACATTGAGAACACGATTACTTTTTGGTTGGGTGGAATCTTTTTACACAATATCACTGTGCCATTAACATAAAAAGAAAACGAAGCTTCAAGAAAAATAATATCTAAAGACTCCAACTACAGCCTCAAACCCATTGCAATTCCACTGTGATGGTTAATCTTGGATGTCAATTTGACAGATCACAAAAAAAAGGGAGGGGGCCTGTGGGCACACCTGTCCTAGATTATCTCCATAAAGTTAGCTGAAATGAAAAGAGTCACTTTAACTGGACAGCCCCATTTTATGAACAGGATCTTGAACTAAATGAGAAGGAGAAAGCAAACTGAGCAGCATGTTCATCTCTCTGCCTCCCGAGGCCAACACAGTGTGACCAGCTGCCTCAGGCTCCTGCTGCCAGGACTTCACCGCCATGAATGATAAACTGAACCCTTGAACTGGGAGCTAATGAAACAACCCCCCTGCTTTGAGCAGGTATTTTATCAGAGTAACAAGGAACTAATAGGCCACATACAAAATAGTTTTTAATGCATATTGAGGGAGTTGGTTTTAAGAAAAACACAGAAGTATAGTTTACAGTTCTCACATAGGCCCTTGTTTGCTTTTCAAAATGACTATTTAATCCATTCTAGTTCTTAAACTCTAAGATTTGGTGATTGCAAACCCACTATTTAAAACGCATTTTCTTTTTTTTTTTTTTAAAGACTTATTTATCTATTATATACACAGTATACAGAAGAGGGTACCAGATGTCATTACAGATGGTTGTGACCCACCATGTGGTTGGTGGGAATTGAACTCAGGACCTCTGGAGGAACAGTCAGCGCTCTCAACCTCTGAGCCATCTCTCCAGCCCCTAAAACGCATTTTCTAAAGCTACTTGGTATACTTTAACTTAGTGGCTCCTGCTCTACAATCTACCAATCATAAGAACACATTTGGAATAGAAAACTATAAGAGTGTGAAGATGCATGCCTAAAAAGCCACAGATTGTAAGGTCAGCCTGGGACTGGGACACACATACACAATTTTAAAAAAGAAAGAAGGTTTTAAGCAAGTTTAAGCAAAAAAAAAAAAAAAAAAAAAAAATTCAACCCTGTACCACATAGAGTACAAGTAAAAATAGAAATAGTCAGCTTGAATCAGGTAAAATTCTAACAAAATGCTCTACCTCAATAATAAAAATATATTGGCAAACTCAGTACTAACTGAATTAGGTATTCTACAGATCAAAACAAACAGAACCTAGATAGACTTGAAATGTAGTGCAGAAAGTGCGAATCAGAGTCCTGTATTTTTGTCCTATCTTCCCTGCCCTGTTGCCGGCCACCTGTTTTTGATGTTCTTGCACAGGAAATAGCAACAATGCCATTCTTCTTTCAAGCCCATGCTTTGGCAAACTTAAGTCAGGATGTCAGTTAAAAATAGGAACCCAACCCAAAATTTAATTTGGCAAATACCTACTGAAGTACTGAGCATACCTTCCTTGAATGGTACTGGATTTTCAATTTATTATTTAAAAACACAAAAGAAGACTAAAAATCTGTACACGGAGCCAAATAAATAATAGTTGTTAAATGAATAAAACATGAATTTTAAATTCTGTACTGTGACTATGCAGTCTCTCATCTTCCCACTTTGTCCACAGTATCCTCAATGTATATGCTGCTCACTCACTAATCATGTAACATTAGTTGTGGCAGTGTTCCGTAACCCTTACTTCACTTCCATAATGGCCCTGAAGTAAAAGAGTGATGCTGGCAACTCGGATATGCCACAGGGAAGTTTTTGGGTGCCTCCTGTAGATGAAAAAAAGAAAAGAAAAAAATCTCTGAAAGAAAACAAAGCAAACAAACAAAAAAACAGTATGAATAGGGTCTGAGACTACCTATGGTTTGGGATATCCAAAGGTTTTGAAACTATTACCCAACAAATGACGTGGTCCAAAATACAAACTGTCTGTGCCAGCTCGTTTTTATGAACTTGATACAAGCTGAAGTCATCTGAGAGGAGGGAACCTCAGTTGAGAAATGCCTCCTTAAGATTGGGCTGCTGCAGGCAAGCCAGTAGGGCATTTCTTATTTTGTTATTGGTGGAGAGGGCCTAGCCCATTGTGGGTGGGGACATCCTTGGGCTGTTGGTGCCAGGTTCTATTAAGAAATCATGCTGAGTAATCCATGAGGACTGGCTAATAAGCAACACTCCCCTATGGCCTCTGTGGTCTCTGCATCAGCTCCTGCCTCCAGGTTCCTGCCCTGGCTACCTTTGATGATGCACTGTGAACTGGAAGAGTAAGCAAAATAAATCCTTTCCTCCCCAAACTTTGGGTCAAGGTGTTCCCTGACGTCAATAACAGCCCTAGTAAGACACTGCCTGTGGCTGCTTTTGCTCTACATTAGCAGTTGAGCAACCATAGCACACCACCTGGATTTTTACCAAGATATTCCTGCCAACTCCTGGACTTTTCAAAATGGATAAAATTTCCTTATTTATTCATTTGTAAGTGAAGATGAGTTTACAGAATTTCTTACAGACTGTTGTATCCAATTAACTTCTGAACACTTACAATAATTATAATACAATGTAGATATTTCCTAAACTACTAAACAAAGCAGAGTTGACTCAACAACTCAGGTGAAGTAAGTTGTGAGACTTAAAATGTAGCAATGTCTAACTCAGCAGCACTCTAATTAATTTACTATTACTCAGCATGGTATTGTCATAGGAGGCTGAATAATGACAGAAGCCCATTTGTGTGCCATTGTTTGGACTACAGGATTTTCAAGTAAGAAAAAATGGTTAGAGGTAATTAAAACAAACGTAGTTTAAAGTTTTATAAAGAAAAACAATTGGTTTTTATTCTCAAGCAACAAATCAAAGAACTAAGTTCCAAATTAAAATGTCAATGTACCTAGTCAGTAAATATCCAGTAAATTAAAGGGAACTATGTGAATGGCCATGCCATTCATAGCATTATTTAGTTAAAATTTTCACACCTCAAAGTTAAGAAGAACAGATCTGTCAAACCCTCCTCTACTACCCTACCACCTCTGTTATCCCAGCCTAATCTAAAACTTCCCAAGGCCAATGTCACAAGGAAAACTATTGGAATTGGATGCTAAGGCTGCTTCATTCTGTAGAGGATATGGACAAAAAAAAAGTCATGTATAAATATAATCCATAAAAAACCCTGAGGCCTAAAAGGGTAGTGGCTGATAGATCACTTCATTTTGATAATGGCAGAAGTTTCCTTAGATGTTATCTGAGACTTGAGATTTCTCACACTAACAGACTCATGACTGGTTAACAGCATTTCTGATTTTCAAAGGACCAAGCTTAGAGTAGCAGAAGTGTAGAAATGAGAGGTTCTGGCGTACATCAGAAACATCTAATTTGAGCCCTAATTCCAGCACTTCTTTGCTTTCTTTTTTAATATTTATTTTTATTTTATGTGAATTGGTGTTTTGCCTGCATGTATAACTGTGTCAGGGTGTCAGATCTTGGAATTATAGACAGTTGGTAGCTGCCATGTGGATGCTGGGAATCGAACTCAGGTCCTCCGGAAGAACAGTCAGTGCTCTTAACTGCTGAGTCATCTCTCCAGCCCCTCCAGCACCCATTTTCTATGTGATGTGTCAATTCATTTACCTCTCTAAGCCTCATTCTCTTCAATGAGGATTATGACAGTTTTGTTCACAGACCATGGCAATTAAAGCACACATCACAGGAGCATCTGACTCTTAGAATGTAAAATATCAGCTAAATATACTTAGAACCATAGGCCAGGAATATATTCCTCAGATTTTACTCCTCAGCAACACTTATCAGGCCCTTCTAACTTGCCTAAAATCACAAAAAGAACACTCAGCAGAGCCAGATGTGGACCCAGGTAGACCCAAGGATCCAGCATCTAAGCTCCTAACTACCACATCGTATATTAGAATGAGCATCCCAGATATTCCTAAGAATGGCTTCAGGTAAAAAAGCATCTAAAGCCTTCTTCATCAGTGTGAATTCTAATACACTTTTTCAATTCAGAAAAATGTTATTGGTCACAAAAGGTTAATAAGATTATGGTTTTAAGTTAAATATCTTTTAGGACACTTAATTTCAACCGTAGAAGAAAAGCTAATTCAGGTTCAAAAAAATTTAGCATGTCTTTACTCATATCCATCAAAAGCAGAACTAAATAAGGAAAGTAAAATGTTATGGAACAAACACCTCCTACCCAAGAAAATAACAAAGAGCTGTAGTGGCATGACAACACTGAGTCTCTAAGCCAGAAGAGCCATTGGTCAAACTCTCTTATTCTGAGAGGAGATTTGAAGCCAAGAGACAAACACAGTATCTAGAGTTAATCATCCAACATGTCACCACAGAGAAAGAGGCCATTCGCCCATACCATTCTGAACTGTACAAGTGGGTACCTCATTAATGTCACATCCCAGTTTTGTTTTTTTTAATGTAAAATGTCTATTTATTACACAGTAGAAACACACGGGAAGGTGGGAAGAGGGTTCTACCAAGCTTTGCTTTGGTTTGTGTTTCAGTATTTTGAGACAAGGTCTCTCTACATAGCCCAGGCTGGTCTTGAACTACCTAGTCCAGGCAGACTTACAATTCATGGCAATTTTCCTGCCTCCGCCTCCCAAGTATAGCAATTATACATACATCACCATGCCTGGCCTACCAAGGATTTTTTTAATATATTTATTTATTTTATGTGAATTGGTGTTTTGCCTACATGTATAACTGTGTAAGGGTGCCAGATCTTGGAATTACAGACAGTTGTTAGCTGCCATGTGGATGCCAGGATTCAAACTCAGGAGCCATCTCTCTAACCCCACCAAAGATTTTTAAAGAATCTATTTGAATAAGACTAGTAAACATGTTAACTCTGAACAACACACGGGCATTAATAAATCTATAAATACTTCTAATGCTCTTCTCCAACTGTTTTTCTCTGATTTCTTTTTATTATTATTATTATTATTATTATTATTATTATTATTATTATTATTATATGTGTAAGGGGATTTTGCCAACATGGAGGTCTATTTATGCTTTTGGAAGCACTGGATCCCCTGGAACTGGAGTTACAGAAGCTATGAGCTGCCATGTAGGTGCTGGGAATCAAATCTGGGTCCTCTTCGAGAGAAACAAGTATTGTTAACCTCAGAGCCATCTCTCAAGCCCCTTCTCTGATCTCAATACAAAATTATCCTGAAAGAGAAATTAACCCCCTCATATATATATATATATATATATATATATATATAAGCTGCCTATAAAGGCTTATATGTTTGATCTTTTTCTACAAAATACCTGTCCTGTTCCTTTCAGTTATATTAACAAATTAAAAAATGCTCTCTCCCTGGGGGCAGAGGAGACAAAACAAAAAGTCAACAAACAACATTTTCAAAATGTTGAATTACCACCCATGTATAAAACAGAATTTGGGTGCTCTTAACTCTATTCCTTACATTAGGTTACAAATATTTGTATTCAAATATACCTTTTGTTTAAGGCAAAACAGATGGGTTTATTGTTCAAATTCGAAATGCTAACATATGGAAAGTGATTTTATCTCTGTTTAATAGCTAATGATTTTAACTTCACTTCTGCCAACCCTGCTTAGTGTACACAATTTCTTAGAAATGAACTGTGATGCCAGGTGTGGTGCTTTGTGTCTGTAATCATATCACTCAGGTAGCAGAAACATGGGGATCAGGAATTTAGGGCCATCCTGGGTTATACTGTAAGTTATAGGCTAGCCTGAGCTACATGAAACCCTGTCTAGGAAGAAACAAAAACAACAGAATAGAACTGTATTATGGCTACAATAGAAACTGAATTTGCTGGTACTGCACCTACCAGCAAAAGTAAGTTAAATAACTAAATTAAGTAGACAGGAAAGAAAGGGTTGGAGAGATGCTCATCTGGTAAGTACTTTCCATACAAGCGTGAGGATCTGAGTTCAGACCCTCAGCACTCATATGAAAGCAGCCCAGGGTTAGAAAGTTTGAGATAGACAGATTCATGGAGCCCACTGGCCAGCCAGTCTAGCTAATCAATGAACTCTAGAGTCTCAAAGAATAAAGTGGCTGAGGAATATGCTCAATCAATATTGATCTGTGGCCTGATACCCCCACACCTCCCACACACACACACAAATACCCATAGAATCATATACACCACACAAATACATACACAAAGAAAAAAAATAAAGAGACATGAAAATTCTCCCCCAAAGCAAACAATAACCTCTTTTCTCAACAGTCAAAATAAATAAAAATACATTAGTAGTACCAAAGAGAAAGGAACAAGTATTCCAGAGAACTACCAGACTTGGCTAGACATAAATATGAAAGAATCAATGAATCAAAACGACCTCAGCATTTGGAGTGAGGGCAAATGTGTGGATGATAGCTTCCTTGACAAGCCAGCAAGACAGAGAAGAGCTAGCAGAACAGGAAAGAAAAAAAAAAAAAAAAAACATTTTTGTCCTGTTCAGATGGATGTGAACAAGCAGGCACAGTTACTATGTATTAAGTATCTGCAACTGGACCCTAGGTAAAACAGAGATATGTAACCTTAGCCTCCTAGGGAGTCCAACATAAAATGTCAAAATATCAAGTAGATTTGTTATAAAAAAAAAAAAAAAAGTAAAAGTCTTGGGGGGATGGCAAAATATAACTAAGGAAATTCTAATCTGAAGCCATCTTCAGATAATTGCACCATCTGCTTCCTTGCCACCCCTTTAAACATTCCAAATAAAAGTGGAAGCTTCACATTGGGATCCTACTTCTAGAAATACTTAATTTAATACTATGGCAACAACTCCAGAAATCTTTTCTTCCTACATCAAAGAACACTTGCAATTAACCTTCTCTCTCTACATCTACAAGAACCACCACTTAGCACATAGTCTCTAACACCTCATCTTGATCACTATTTCCTATTAAATATCATAACAATTCTATTTGTATACTTTGCCCACCGCTAGTATCCCTTCTTCTAAGTTTAATTTTAGTATGAATTTTCTGAGTTGGCAAGTATGGTCCTCATTGTTATCTGGATTTATTTCCAATCACCTAGGACACATTCCTGGATATGCCTACAAAGTTATTCTGAAAAATACTTGGAGGTTTTGCTTGTTTCTTCTTTGGTTTTTGTTTGGTTTTGGTTTTTGAGGCAAGAGTGTCACTATGTAGCTCTGGCTGGCTTAGCACTCCTATGTAGACCAGGATGGACTTGAACTCACAGAGATGATACTTCTGCCTCTGTCTCAGAAGTGCTGGGATTAAAGGCCCACACAACCATACCTGGCCCATTCTGGAAAAGTTTAAGAAAGGAAGGAAGATCCACCCTGGATGTGGATGACAGCATACCACAGGCTACTGCTGTAGTGCTGTACATGTACAATAGAACTGTAGACTGAATAAGGAAAAAGCAAGCTGAGCACCAACATCCCTCTCAGTGGTGGCATGAAAGAAAATGTCCCCCATAAGTGGCACTATTAGGAGGTGTGGCTTTGTTGAAGGAAGTCTGTCACTGTGGGTGTAGGGTCGGCTTTGGGGTCTCCTATACTCAAGCTATGCCCAGTGTGGTACACAGTTCACTTCCTGTTGCTTGCAGATCAAGATAAAGAACTTTTAGTTCCTTCTCCAGCACCATGCCTGCCTGCATGCTGCCATGTCTTGCCATAACAATGGATTAAACCTATGAAACTGTAACCCAACCCAATGCTTTCCTTTATAAGAGTTGTTGTGGTCATGCTGTCTCTTAACAGCAATAGAAACCCCAACTAAGTCTCTCTCTCTCTCTCTCTCTCTCTCTCTCTCTCTCTCTCTCTCTGTGTGTGTGTGTGTGTGTGTGTTTCCTCATTGTGAATGCAATGTATCTGCCTCACATTCCTGTTGCCATGACTGCCCCCAAATGATTGACTGAACCTTTAAATGTTGAGTCAAAATAAATCCTTCTCTTAAGTTGCTTTTGTTAGGTATTTTGTCACAGCAGTGAAAAAAATAACTAATATACCAAGTTAAACCTATATATTACCAAAAAATAATCATTCAGCAGACTACTCAAATCCTCTCTGAATTGTTTCTATATCCAAGGTACCTGAATAATATTTTCTGCTGTTTTAATTTTTTTGTAAAAGATTTTCTTATTTTATGTGTATTGGTAAGCATAGCACAAGTGTGCAGTTCCCATAAAGGCCAGAAGAGGGCACAAATCCCCTCTAACTGGAGTTACAGAAGGTACATGCTGTCATGTGAATGCTGGAAACAGAACCCAGGTCCTCTGCAAAAGTAACAAGTGCTCTTAACCACTGAGCCATCTCTTCAGCCTCACCCCATATTTCCATTCTTTTATAGTTGGTCTAAATTAACCAATTTACTCTTTTTCACAACTTCTCCCTATGTGACTTCTTTTATCTATTCTACTCATACTACACATGTATTTTCTAGAAAAAAAAATGACCTAATTATGCAATTCAAATTCTTGATGTTTTGTAGAGCTGAGGATCAAATACAAAAGCCGTCTACATGTTAGACTCATCAGCCTGAGTTAATCCCTACTGTGTCACTAAATATATATGTGATTTCAAGTAAATGATTTAGCCTTCTGAGCCCCAGTTCCTTCATTTGTAAATGGATATAATACAGGCCTATCATGTGCTCTATCACTCAAATTAAAGAGAGAGAAATATAATGAATCTAGGAAAATGGCAAACAGTATTTTATAACCAATAATTACATATAAAATTTTCTGTTTAGATACCTAGACATTTCCTAGTAAAAATTCTTTGATTGTTAAACCAAGTGTGGTGATCCACACCTCTAATTCCAGCCCTGGGAGGCAAAGGCAGATGAAGCACTGCCAGATAGATCTAGGCCAGAAAGGAGAACATGGTCAGACCGCTGCCTCAAAACACAAGGCCAAGCAACCACTAAAGGTACCTCCCAATTCTGTCTCCAATTAAAGAACACGAAAGTCACATTTTTCCAGTTGTATCATAGGAGCAATTAAGGAAAATATATAATGGATACCTGGCCTACCAGCACAGCACAGGTCTTTAATCCAAGTGCTGGTGAGGCACAAAGGGGTCCCTGAGCCTGCTGGCCAATTGGTTTAGCTGAATCACTGAGCTCCAGGTTCCATGAATGACTGTCTTAGAATTAGGAGGAGAACAATTATGGGAGATGCTCCTGGCCTCCTTACACATGTATATACTAGTATATGTACCCACCACACACATACACACTCTTGACTATAAAAGAAAGGCTACTGTATATTATACACAAGTAGTTATGACATTTTATTTAGACCCACAGTTCCACAAAAAAATGAGAGCTAGTGTTGTCTGTCTTTTTTTTTTCTTTTCTTTCCTTTCTTCTTTTTTATGGTAGTAGGATGGAGATGTTAAAACAGATACCTACATTATGACTCAGGCTAGCCTAGAATTCCGTATATATCCCAGGCTAGCTCAAATTCAAGCACAGCAATACTCCTGGCTCAACCCCTAGCTATTGCTGGAATGGAGGGTGTGTGTACCACCACTCCTATTTCATCACCAATTTGAAACCTAAGCTAAACTCATAATACTGGCAACCTATTAGATGAAGGCACTATGCTGACAATTTTGTATTATTAATCCTTACAATAACCCTGTGAAGTTGATGCTTTTATCCTACTTGATAAAATAAAATAAATTCTTGCCCCATACATAAAACCTGAAGCTTAGCAAAGGAAGAATACAAACCCAGATATAATGAAGATTGTCTAAAATGGAATAACAAAGCAACAAGTTATGTGCTGAAATAAGATACCTAATAATTCAGCAGGCAGAGTTATTTGGGTATCTGTGTGGGAAGTAGAGCATCATATCCACTTAACTGTACAAACAAAAGTAGAAAAGGAGTAAGAGAAAAGAGCTTCTATTTCAGTGATAGGTGAAAGCATTAGCAACTGATGCCACGTACCATTATATATATGACTAACTTCATGGACACAAGCAGATCTAGATAGGAGTCCCACACCATCTACCTGTAAAGCTACTGAGCTTGCTTAGGGTAGCAGATCAGAATAAAAATAAAAAATTAAGTATGAGGAAGAGATATAGGCTAATTAATGCTGGAGCATACACATGATATGTGCAAGACCCTGGGTTCAATCTCTAGCATCACAACAAAGAAAAAAGTCTGACTTTTTCTGTACCAGGCAAATATTAATATTTATTGAGTATCACCATGTTCTAAGCCTTTTGCCTATACTAGTTCAGAAATTATTCAATTAATTAGGTATTGAGTTGTTTCCATTTTATAGATCAAGTAGCTAAAACACAAATAATCAACTTGCTTAAGACCACACATGATGAAACGGCAGTGCCAAGATTCCAACAAAGAGGTTTCACTGCAGATCCAAAGCTCTTAAACAGGCCAACAAACTGTCTCCCTGCTTTTCTTGAGACATGGTCAATTCCAGCCATTTCTTCCAAGATCTACAACTAAAAAGAATTTTGCCTCTGTAAAGATAAACTCAGATGTTTGCTAGGACTGAATATGGTAACACAGACTTTCATCTCAGCACTCCAGAAGCAGAGATGAATGAGTCTGTGAATTTGAGGCCAACCTGTACTACACAGCAAGTTCCAGACCAGCCAGAGCTGTATCATGAGACCCTGGAGAGAGCAGGGGTGGGGGGGTGTTGGGGCTGGATAGAACTATGATCCCACCCCACACCCACTTCAGTTGAATGTCACGAGGACCTTAGATTCTCAATTCCATAGGTTCATTAAGACTCATTTATGACTTGTCTCCTTATCACTGGGTAAACTGAGTAGTAAGGATCCTCTTGGTAACCCTAGCTGCAAAAGACATTGCTGATGAGGTAGCCCAGTCTGGGCTGTGAGAATGAGACTACATAAATATACCACATAATAAATGAATCTTTTAAAAAGGGGGGTGCTGGAGAGATGGCTCAGAGGTTAAAAGTGCTGACTGTTCTTCCGGGGGTCCTGAGTTCAATTCCCAGCAACCACATGGTGGCTCACAACCATCTATGATGACATCTGGTACCCTCCTCTGTATACTGTATACATAATAAATGAATCTTTAAAAAAAATCAATATACCATCACATAGAAATGGGAATATAATCTCTTGGTCCTAAACAAGATCTGTGCATTAAAAATCCAACCTTCATATATGTGACTATATACCAGGCACAATTTAAAAACAACAACAACAAAAAGAAGTTTCAAATATCTCAGGCTGGCCTTGAACTTGCTACATAGTCAAGGATAACATTGAACATCTGTGTGCCACTAGATCTGGTTTATGACTAAAGCCAGCACTTCTAGTAAACACTCTACCAGCTGAGCTATGTAATCTAACCTACCATTCAAATGATGAAAGGAAGAGGCATAAACTTAGAAACTCTAACTGCTCCTAAATTCTAACAGGTCAGGAATAAAAATCCTCATATTTTGAAAATGCAGTGGTCTTTGGAATAGGTTGAACACTATAAACAAACATACATACTCTATAATTCATTTATAATATGTTCTATAGATTAACAACTTACAGCAATATTCTTAAACAGCAAACTACTATTAATTCACTGCCAACCTGATGGGACTTAGAATCATCATGTCATTCTTAGCTGTTAACTCGATTATATCTGGACTTAACTAAAACCCAAGCTGTTGGGTACACCTGTGAGGTATTTTTCTTGATTGGATCATCTGAAGTGGAAAGACAGACCTTAAGTCTGGGCCACAACTTCTGGTAGCCTATACCAAAAAAATTAATGCTTTTTTGCCTGCTTGCCCTCACTCTCACTAGCAAGTTCATTCCTTCACTAGCATTAGAGCCTACTTCATCAGGATTCTGAGGGATACTTACTGATGACCAGCTGAGACATCTAGCTTTGTGGCCTGAACAACTATCGGAATTTTGGCTTGGGAGAAAGCCATTGTTGGAAGAGTCAGACTATAGCCTTTAGGACACTAATAAATCCTATTTAGATAGATGTATGTATGTATGGACGGATGGATGAATGGATGGATAGATACATAGGTAGATATTCATTCTAGCAGTTCTATTTCTCTAGAGTTTGGAAACAAACCTCTGGTCATGCCTATAGAGTTTCTAGACTGGATTAATTGAGGTGGGAAGACAATTCATGATAAATGTGGGGCGCCCTAGACTGAATAAAAAGAAAACAAACTGAGCATCAGCATTCATCTCTCTTTGCTTTCTGAATTAGACACAATAACACTATTTTATAAGGCTTACTTTATTCAAGACAGGTAAAAGCAAGCCACTTTATTTTAAAAAAAAAAAAAACTAACAAATGAGAAGTATCCGAATTTTCAATTGCTGCAGATGACTCAGTGAGTAGGCAGTTATAAACCCTTCTAGCTAGTGCTAGAAAAAGCTAATGTGTTCATGAACATTTTCAAATGCTGGCCTGGGTGGATATTATTATTGGCTCTGCATTAGTCTGTTGTTTTACTTTAAAATATTTCTGAAGTGCTGCATATCTCACAGAGGATAGAAAAGTGCTTCTCTCATTATTACAGAAATAAGAAAGCCAATTCATTCTCTGAGTACATAAAAATATCATTACTCCAATGCCACCATTTTGGCCTCCAATGAGTTTGTATGTTCCCTATGACAGAAAAAAAAAAATGCACTTATCAGTATGATAGGATTTTTATGCAACAAGTTAAAAATTAAATTTAAAACATGAATTGTTTAATATTTCTCTCTTATCAGAAATATGCATGCCTATGATCCCAGTACTTGCAAAACTAAGAACAGTATGCAAAAATTCAAGTGCATCCTGGGCTACACAACAAGTCTGTATCTAAGTAAGAAAAACATTAAATTAAACAAACAAAAAAAAAACTTTACTTTTCCATTATAAAATACAATAGACAATAAATTTCTTATAATGTCCAATTCATTTAAAAAAAATTTTAGATTTACTAATTTATGTTTATGGGTATTTTACCTATAAATGTTATGTTTATGGGTATGTCTGGGAATCATGTCCATTCCTGTTGCCCTCAGAGGCCAGAAGAAGGGATGGTATCCCCAGAAACTATAGTTATAGATGGTTATGAAAAGGAATTGAATCTAGATTCTCTGAAAGAGCAGTCAGTGCTCTTAAATGCTAAGCCATGTCTCCAGCACCACTCAATTCATTTTTTAAAAGAGTGAGTTACTTGAATTTTTCATTTTGAGACATGGTTTCAATACAGCAGAGCATGATCCTGAACTTCTGGTCTGGTCTCTAACTTGTGAGTTAGCAATGCAGGGGTCCACACTTGGCAAGAACTCTACCAGCTAACCTATACCCCTAGCCCTCGTGGCTATTTTGATTAATAAGACTACGATGTGGGTGCATACAGAACTATAGAGCATGTAAAATATGTGCATTGTGCATTGACTTATTCCATAAAGGCGTCCCCTCCAAGAAGAAGCCACAGCATTTATTTTCCCCATGCATCAAGCTAAAGGTATACTTCCAAACCCTTAGTTACATTGAGTTCCTTGAAGATGGAATTCCTTTTTGCGAATATTCTAAAAATTGTTAGTAAAATTTCCAGTTGGCTTTTAGATAACTGCAACTTTAACACAGATGTGTGACATGAAGTTCTACAAATATGCAAATATAAAATTTTATAGAGGCAAAGCTTTAAAAAAACCTCTCATGAGGCACAAAAATGAGCATTCAGCATCCACAGGGCAACTTGGCTTTGCTGTTTTACTCTCATAGAATCCTCCAGAGTACCTGGGAAGTGATGGTTTATTGCATATTATGGGGAAAATTGCATGTTCTAGAACTGTGCTAACAGTATCCAAATGTGGCTACTGAGCACTTAAAATGCAGTTTCTCTGAACTGTATTTGAAAAATATACAACAGATTTTGAAGACAATAATTAGAATTAAAATCAGAATGTGTAAAAAATTTTATTCAATTAAGATGCATCATAAGCCAGTCAGTAGTAGTGAACCCCTTTAGTCCTAGCACTTGGGAGGCAGAAGCTGTCAGATCTCTCTGAGTTCAAGGCCAGCCTGGTCTACAGAACAAGTTCCAAGTCAGCTAGGGCTACACAGAGAAATCATGTCTTGAAAAATATATATTTAATTAATAATTTTTAAAGCTAATTTTAAAATGTGTGGTATAATATTTAATGCCAAGTTAACTTCTGATATTCAGGTAAAAAGCATGGAGAGAATCAGAGGTACATCTTTGTGTACAGCATGACTCAGTCTGGCCTAGTCAGATAGCAAGTCCATAAAAATACAGACCACGAAGACCCAAAATAGATGCAGACCCAGAAGAGATAAGAGAGGATTAGCATTCAGTCCTTTGTAAAGCCCTGTAGCTTCCTTTTGAAAAGAATATAAAGCATAGTGTTTCTGATGACAAGATTCTTTTGCTAGACATTTGGAACACAGAATGTGGGGGGAGAAGAACTACAACTTGCATTTATAGTAGGGGTCAAGTTCTGCCGACACATGCTTCATTAAAAATAAAAAAAAAAAAATACACGAAATAAAATTAAAGAATTCAAAAGTCCAACTCCCTAAATTAGAAATTACTATATTTATAGACAAATTCTGTGCTACTGCTGGTGTGGTTTACAGACCCTACCATTCTACAAGCTTCATTTAGACAAAAAGTAACATAAAGAAGTGATTTAAATATGTTCTTACACAGCATAGATCCCTCTCATTACTCCGAATACTAGCTTCCTTGTGCAACCTGGAAACCCACAAGCTCTTTTAACTTCAAGACAATGCAGTAGTTTTCTTTGCTCAATTACAATCCAGGAGTTTTCTTTGGTTGTAAAGTTTACCTCCATGGTTACCACCAACCCCAAAAGGTAGAGATAAGAAGTAAGTGGCATTAGCAAAATGCCTTTCTTTCTATTGTCTTGTCAGTACCTTAAGCCTTCCTTTACACAAACTTCCACAATTCCACCTACTGCCTACTGAAATAAAGGTCCAAGTACTACTGCTCCACACCAGTGAGGAGGTCAGGTTTTCATCCCTTCAGATGTGAACATTCCACCATTTACAGTTATATCATCGTTCTTCCCTTGTCATAACCAAATCTGCTCTGAAAATGCAAGCGGAAGCCCTAACTTTAAACAATGAAAAGTGCCACATCCAACCGGACAGACACATGGATGAAAATGAAAATACACCACAAAACTACAAAGTATCATTTGTTTCTAAATATAATACTTATACCATGTTTTATATTATTTAACAAAAATATGATACTAACTATAATTGCAGTGTTAAGTGATTAAAAGTCCTCTTGGCCCTTGAGTGGCTGCAGAAAAAGGATCAGGACACAGAAGAAAACTGAGGAAATCATTTTCCCAAGGGCACAGCTTACAAATGGCAGACATGAGAATCAATTCCTGGCAATCTGGGCCCAGGATTCACCCAGCTGTAACCACAATTTTAAGTTTCCAGAAGACTCAGAAAGCAGTACCCTCACCAGAGTGCAGGCAAGCATCAAGTAACAATCTGCTAAGCAAATGAGAGGAAAAAAATAGCAAGAACAAAAGAAGTAATAGAATCACACCCCCACCACCACCTCACCCCACCCCCACACACGCCCTCTCCCGTGAATCTAGCACACCACTGTATCTGTACAGGGATAGCTCCTGTCAGTGATTTCTTCCGGTACACATAGGGTTTCTTTTCCTTTAACTAACACTCAGCGCATGATTTTCTAGAAAACTAAAAACTTCTATCATACTTGTCTCAATATTTTGGAATGACAGTTTCAGTAACTTACTGAAAACTTCAAGAATTTGTTTCTCTGCATGACATACATGTTAGTTTTATTCACAACCCGCTTAACATATATGAACATTGCCACCAATTTACAAATGCAGGGACATTATTAGGAAACTAAAATTAAGTCACACAGTGAAGCCAAGGGTTCAAATCCAGGCAGGTTGACCTCTGAAATTAGAATCCTTTACTATTCCTGGAGGGCAGGGTTATGAGTTACTTGAAAGATAGTAATTGTGTGTTTGCAGGGTCTAAAATAACAGAGTTACCATGCAGATTTATTTTATTTTGACCTAAGTCTGGCTTGAAACTAAAGTTTTAGTATCTTAGGAACATTTTCTCAAACAAGCTAAATCATGTCTGAGTCTATGAGATCCCTTCAGACAAGTGGGTATCCACGGACTGCTAGGGAATGAGCTAACAGTCTGAGCTCCACAGAGAGATAGGTTCACTGCGGTCACCAGTGAAGTATTCGTAGGTTTCTCACAACTAATAAATCCAACAAATTGGGATATAAGAATGAGCAAGAGCTTTGCCAAGCACTCAGTGGTAGAACAGAGAATGCAGTCCTGTGATTATCCGCCATACCCTACACAACACTTACACACTTCATTTTTTTATAGTCCCTGAAGAGTGTGACACATCTAAATAATTACTAGGTAGGTACTACTACCCTGCGTCAGGTGACACCTTCTTTGAACAGCTGTCAATGAAGCTGACCCATTTTTACTAGGAAAAAAACTGAAATTAAGATGTTTTACTAAAACTTCAGTTTACTAGGCTGCACGCTTGAACATTTATACACTTGTATTTTATATTTGACTTTAATAATCTAATGATAAATGTGAATATCTATGACCATCTTTATAAGATGATGAAAATGTTTTAATAAATAAGCATATCCACAGAAGATGGCTGATTTTTATGTGGAAATATTTGGTTGTATCCTGTCTTAAGTCAAATTCTATCGATTGCAGAAAAAAAAAAAAAGAAGATAGCAGTGATCCAACAGTTAAAGTCAAGTGCAGAGCTGAAGAGATGGCTCAAAAGTCAAGTGCTGCTCTTCCAGGGGACTCAGGTTCAATTCCCAGAGCCCATATGATGGCTCACAACTGTCTGTAACTGCTGTTCCAGAGAATTCAACATCTTCTAGCGTCCTCCAATACCAAGCACACATGAGGTGCACAAAGGAAAATGCATGCAAGACACTCATACGCATAAAATTAAAAATAAAAGTCAAATGCAACAGAAACACTCCTAGCCAGCACAGGGCAATGAGTCCAATTGAAAGCCTCTGATTACAGGTACAGTTATCAAGTCAAAGATATAAAAGAGATGAAGAAATGAGAAAAGGACCTCAGAAGACAAAGGCAAACGCTATGAACTTTTGCTAGCTGATAACTGCTAGTATGTACATGAAATCTTGGTATATTTCTAAACAGACACATGCTTACACCAATGCTCAAATGGATTTTGAGTCCATCCTCCCTCCTTCTTTCCTTGATTTCTTCTGGAGACAAGGCCTCACCCTGACTAGCCTGGAACTCACCATGTGAATCAGAATGGCCTCAAACTCACGACCTGCCTCTGTCTCCTGAGTACTGGGATTAAAGGAATTCTCTTCTGCACCTGTTCTCTATCAAGCTCCAGCAGTATTCACTGTCTATACCATGGTCTTTATTTCCTTCCTATTGTTAGTCTCTTTATAAACCCACAGTCTACCTTACCCTAGATTGTAAATTATGGAGGAAGGAAGCAATCAATATTAACCCCAAACACATCTCAGTATCTGAAGATTATAAGTTCTGAGTAAATATTTATTAATGATAAATATGACATTCATCCTATTATGACTACATGCAGCCAAATGGCTCCTCCTCATATCTCTGACTGAATCAACTCATAGGTAAGTTTTTGAACTTCTTCTCTAGCTAGACATGTCAGGTGACCTAATCCATACTGACATTAGGCTTGGAACAGTCTACTGTAACTCTAGATTGATAATTCAACTGCTGAACTGCCATCTCTATTAGAATGCCTATTAAGCATTCCAAACACTTAGGTAATGCATGTCTTTTTATCCCATCACTGAGAAGGCAGAGACAAGCAGATCTCTATGAGCTGGAAGCCAGCCTGGTCTACACAGTAGTTCCAGGCAACCAATGGTACATAGTGAGACCTTGTCTCAAAAAAAAAACCAAAACAACAAAACCCTTAGCTAATCTGCAGCAGAATTCTGAGCTCTCCACAGAAACCTCCTTTGTTCTGCTCTGCACCGTTTTCAGTAAGAACATGTGCAAGTTTTTATTATACAGAAATAAAAACAGACATGGGAAATTTTATGTGTATCTGTATTTCCTAATTCGGCCTAGAAGCAGTGACAGAACAGCAGCAATAAGCATACTATCAGATCTTCACCTCAAAATACCACTCTTGAAAAAAAAAAACCAGGCTCATTGAACAAATGACAATTGAACAAATTCCAAGGCTTGGGAAGAAAAAAACAAAGCGAGTGTAAACCATCTAATAGTGCTGTATCATGCAGAAGGGCACATACATTCAAAGGATAGGAGCATCAAAGGACACAGAGGCCAACCTAAAAAGAGCTCCTGATGGCCAAAACCAGATAATTTGAACAATGATGGTATTAAATAAAATACTCATAAATTTAAACAGATACACATGATAAGAGACAGATGGACAGATGGATTCCTTACAGAATCCAAGTTAATAAATGTAGGAAGAATGATGAGCTAGAGAGATGGCTCAGCAGTCCAGAGCACAGGCTGATCTTCCAGAGACCTGGGATTTAATTCCCAGCACCCATATGGTAGCTCCTTACTGTCTATAACTCCAGTCTCAGGGATCTAATACCCAATTCTGGCCTCTGCAGATACCAGGTACATACATGATACACAGACATACATACATGTAAGCAAAATATCCATACACATAAAATAAAAAAGTATTTAAAAATAATAAATACGGCTGAAGAGATAGCACAGAGGTTAAGAGCACTGACTATTCTTCCAGAGGTCCTGAGTTTAATTCCCAACAACCACATGGTGGCTCACAACCATCTATAATGAGATCTTGTGCCTTCTTCTGGCATGTAGGCAGAATACTGGATACATAATAAATAAATAAATCTTTAAAAAAATAATAAATATATGTAGAAAAAATGAAAGAAAGCTTTACAAAAGTATCTTTAAAACACCACAGCAATAACTATTACAAGCAAGACCTACTAAAGAATGTTAGAATCAGTGGGCAGAAATATGATAGTGGAAAAGCTTCCAGTCTAAACATGAAGCCTAAGCATGGTGACACTCACCTTTAATCCCAGCACGTGGGAGGCAGAAGCAGATCTCTATAAATTCAATTCAATACCAGTATCCCACATGGTAGAAGGAAAGAATTAACTCTCAAAAGTTGTCCCCTGGGATGGATGGCTCAGTGGTTTAGAACACCCAGGTTAATTCCCAGCACCCACATGGTGCCCCCAACCATCCACAACGCTGCCTTTAATGACTTCCGGCATCTACAGGCACCACACATGTACATGGAACACATACATGTATGTAGGCAAATAAATCTAAAAAATAAAGTTAACCTCCACATGCATGGTGCATGGTGTGGCATATACCACTGTACACACACAAAAAAATTAAAATTTAATAAAAATTAAAAATAAAACGTACAAAGCAAACCTAAACTGTAGAAAATCTTTTAAAATACTTGACCAATATATATCCTCTCTTTCCTCCCTCTCTGTCTCTCTGTGTCTGTCTGTGTGTGTAGAATCCAGAATTCTCCACTTTATTTAATAATAATATATGATTTCATACAAAAGATAGTAAAAGCAGTCAATGAAAGAACTGAGGAGCTAAACATTACTGAAATTAAATCTACTGTTATGTAAAGTCCACTAGCATGATAACAAGATAATAATCTGAGAAAAATATTAATAAGACATATCTTCTAATAAAAAACTTTTATCCAAAGTAGACAACAAAAACTTAAAAAATTTAACTAGAAAAGGAGTAATCCAATTGAAAATGGGCAAAATAATCTGCACAGACAATTCATCAAAGGTGATATCTTGTTTTCTGAGACAAAGTCTCTCATTAAACCTGCAGTTCATCAGCTGAAGCAGGATGGCTCATCAATGAGCTCCAGGCTCTGTTGGCCTCTGCCCCACCCTCTTTGCCAGGGTTACAGAGCCACATGCAGAAGGATATGCCTACCTTTTGTTTATGTGGGTTCTGGAGACTCACTCAGGCCCTCACGCTTGCACAAGCATGTTACCAACCATGCCATCCCCCTGGTCCCCTGACCAGTATTCTTTAAAAGTATCAAGGTCATAAAAGACCAAGAAACTGCCACATAATGAAAGAGATAAAGAACTGACAAGTACACAGACAGTGATGTGGTGTGGAAAATAAACTGAGACGTCACACCAATGTTAAATTCTTGGCTTGAGGAAGCGATTCTGAGTGTTTAAGATGTTAGCTTTAGAGGAAACTAGGTGATACCTATTTGTCAATGGGTGATAATGGGAACAATTTTGCCCACTGGAGATATTCTTGATTGTTATAACCTTGGGGAGATGATACTTAACATTTAGGGGAAGAAATCTGGGATGCTACTTAACACATAGAATATATAGGACAACACTTCAAACAAAGAATTATCCAGTCCAAAATATCAATAATACTAAAGTTGGCAAACACTAGTATAAAGAAACAAATATAGTTCTAATCACCTTTCATTAATTCCCTGGTTGGTGCAAGATACCACCATCTCTTAATTAGATTCCATTTTTTTGCAGTGCAGAAGATCAAACCCAGGGCCTTGCATGTGCTAGGCAAGCATGCTACTGCTGAGCTATACTCCAAGCCCCAAGTTAATTAAGAATTGTGTCATTATTGAAACAGGTCTCACTAAGTAGCCCTGACTGGCCTGAAATTCACAAGGGATCGTCCTGCCTCTGTCTTACTAGTGTGCTAGGACTGAAGGTGTGTGCCATCAAACCCATTCCATTAACTACACTTTCTCAGAAAGCTTCCTAGCTAGTCTTGCTTCAATTCTCTCTTTAGATAACTATCACTGCAGCAGTCAAAAAAAAAAAAAAAAATTAAACACAGTAAGTCTAGCACATCAACCCTCTGCTCAGAACTAAGAGTCCTAATTCAGCTCCTAAAGTGAAGGCAGTCCTTGCAATGACCTACAGGTTCTACATGCTGGGATCTAGTTCCACTCCAACTGTATCTGGCTGGCTATACTCTTCTATTTACTGCTCTCCTAGAATCCTAGGATACAGCCAGCAAACTTCTCCTTCAAAAACTATTCATATTTGTTTTACTCTTTTAAATATTCATTCACTCTCATCATTCATTCACTTTCCCAAACATCATTTTTTAAAATATATTCTCAGGCCAGGTGTAGTGGTGAAGGCCTTTAATTGAAGCACTCCAAAGGCAGAGGCGGGTAGGTCTCTGCGAGTTTAAAGACAGCCAAAGATAAACAGAGAAACCCTGAAAACCAAAACCAACAAACAAAAAGTGTACTCTCGGGCAGGTGGGATGGCTTGGTGGGTGAAGGTGCTTATCACGTAGCCTGACACCTGAGTTCTGGCTCTAAGGCCCACATTAACTAACTTTAACTAAATAATTAACAAGTTTTAAAATATTTAAAATGTACTTTCAAGCCAGGCATGGAGGATGAAGCAGGAGAATCACCATGAGTTCAAAGACGCATAAGCTACCTATAAATACATTTTCTCAAAGGAAAAAGTAAAGCCTTTTGGCATCCCTCCTTTATTTTTCTCTCAAGCATAATCATCTTCTAATATAACAATTTCTGCATAGTTCAGTACCTAGCATACAATTGGTGTTCCACAAACATTTTATAATGATATACTTCAAAAGTTCCAAATTAAGTACCTCAATGTTTTCCTTCCACTCTCTATGCATTGCTACATTTTCCATCTTACCCCTTTGCTTCAGAAGAATGCAGATGGGGAATAATGAGAGAGTCTCTGAATTCTGGTTCCATTACTTGACAGTTTGCAGTGGACATGTTATTTAACCTCTCTTATCCTCCGGTTTCTTCATCTATGGTAGCAGTTCTCAACTTGTGTGTCACAACACCTTTGGGGGTCAAATGGCTCTTTCACAGGGGTTGTATGTCAGATGTCCTGCATTTCAGATATTTATAGTTCATAAAGTAGCAAAATTACAGTCATGAAAATAAGTTTATGGTTGGGGGTCACCATAACATGCAGAACTGTATTAAAGGGTTGCATGCAGCATTAGGAAGACTGAGAACCATTGATCTAAGGGGAATGACAAAGGCAAGCATCCAAGTATCATAATATATTGTGTGGTTAGATTTAGGATCAGAATACAGTACTTAAGGATACAATAGACAGCAGGTGCTACGTCTCATTACTAGCTCTTCAGCATTAGGCTCATTCTGTGCTTTCTGAGGTAGGATGTATTGTGGTACCTATGTCATTTCATGCCCTTCATTTTTCTCCAATCAGATAACCCCTCCAGGTTATCTGCTCATGATCCATCATGGCCTCCACAATTCTTCATTCAACTCACAACTCTGAGCATCCTATCTATCTATCTATCCATCCTAACTATCTTCAGATATCTCTGTCAAACAGTTATCTAGAAAGCAGTTGGTAATAACTTGGGTTCTGAAATTTACCAGTAAGGTTTGAGCTCTCGCCATTCATTTCACAAACAAGGAATACAATGATAAGATAAGGGCCTCATGAATATTGAATAGACTCTCCAGATATAATCAGAAATCCAACAGCCAAGTCAATAAATCTACTACCTGGCCCTGTGTCTGTCTATCTGCCTCTCTGCTCTCCAGTCTCTCCTGTAAGTTGTCTTAAGCTCACATACTCTTTGCAAGCTCTGTCTACCAAGTCCTTGGTGGCTAAATCAAAATCACAGTAGACATGCTATCAAGTCTGTCCCTTCCCTCTAATGGTCTCAAACTTACTTACCCTGTCACCCATCAAACTTTACCTCCTTCCTCTCTCTGAAAAGTAATGAATACTTCCCATTTGTGATGACTATTCTTGGTTGTCAATATGAATACACCGGAAATTAACCCAAACAGGCTGAACAAGCCATGTAGAGCAAGCCAATAAGCAGCACTCTTCCATGGCCTCTGTATTAGCTTCCCACCTCCACATTCTTCCTTCCCTGAGTTCCTGTCCTGACCCCCTTCAGTAATGACCAGTGATGTGGAAGTGTAAGCCAAATAAGTCCTTTACCCCACAAGTTGTGTTTGGTCACGGTGTTTAGCACAATAGAAACCCAAATTAAGATATCCAAAATGTCTTATGCCCAGATGCTCAGTCATTCTCTCCTTCCTCACCCCCTCCTCACCCCTTCCTCCCATTGCTCACCTCTCCTCCCTCCGTCACTCTCTTCTCTCTCCATTGATTCTTTCCAGTTCCACACAAGCATGCCCAAGACAATTTATAAAAACATTTTAAGTCAAACTTCTTTAAATCCTCAGCATCTGGCTTTCTTATACTTTCTTTCAGGGTCCTTGGTTACAAACTTGGAGTTGGTTGGGTATGATATCAAACACTGGTAGTAATCTAAGTCCTGGGGAGGTAGAGGCAAGAAGGGGGCAGTTCAAGGTCAGCTTTGGTAATAGTTGATAAAACAGTCAAGAGAAAACAAAAGGAAAAACACTGTATCCTTCTCAGTCAGCTAAACTCCTAGCTGTCCTCTACTATTCAACCTCCTCGGTGCTTTACAATGTATCTAACTGTTCTAAATTACCTTCAAACAACTTAATCTCCAGTCTCAGAGCCTTCCTTCAAACCTTATCTTCCTTGCCCTTTTCATGGTAGGACAGGGTGACCACTCCCAGTCCTTGAAGTATTCTCCTCTCTCGCTTTCTGACAAACCCTCAGAGCTTTTCCACTTTTTTGTTTTTCATTTTTAGTCTATCTGGCATAGATGGTTGACTTTCCCCCTTAGCTTTGGCCCTATCTACCTAGCAGTTCCTAACACAAACACCGGAATAGTCTTCATTTCTTCATTCATTCATTCACTCATTCATTCATTCCTTGGTTTGTTTATGGAAGGCATTGTCACTGAATACATTTGGAGAACAGAGGATAATTTGTAGCAGTGGGTTCTCTCCTACTGTGTGCATCCCAGGGATGAAAGAAGCCTGCAAGCCAAGCAAGTGAAGCAAGCCCCTCACAGCACTCAGTCTTTTTCTATTCTAGTCTACTGACAATACTTTCCAAATCTCTCCTACATCCCCCCCTCCACTCTTCATGCCATTTCTCACCAGGAACAGCTTTTCAACTGGCCCTTTCTTAAAGCTGTGCCCCTTTCTAATCCAGCTTTCATTGCTCAGTCAAAATGATAGAAGCCAGCTTGGGCTGTGTTGCAGGATGGTTTACTGAAGGTGGTGGTGACGTATTTTGTTTTTGTTGTTTACTTTATGTGTGTAGGTGTTTTGCCTTCAGTGACCTCAGATCCCCTTGAACTAGAACCATTAATGTTTTAGAGACACCATTTAAGGGTCCAGAATTGAACCCAGGACCTCTAGAAGAGACATCTCTCCAGCCCTGTTTTTTATTTTCCAAATAAAATTTCACAGCCTTCAAAGTAAAGTTAAAATTTCTAAAGCTTGGTTTACAATCAGTGATTTACTTCATTTGCTTCTGTTCTAAGGCTGTACTATTTTGTTATTGTACAAAAACCAATACAATAAGCTGTATATGAATGCAGCTAGTCTTAACTAAAATGAGCTAGTGTGAAAATACCACCAGATTCTGAAGACTTTGTATGAAAAGGAAAATGTTAAATATCTTAGTATTACTGCCTTATAGTGATCACATGTTGAAATTATATTATTTTAAAATGCTGGGTTAATTTATATTATAAAATCTTAATTTTTACTTTTTAAAACACGGCTACCAGAAATTTCAAATTACATGCATGACTCATGTTTGCAGTTTGTTTTTTAATACAACAGCACTAGAATAAAACAATTCTTTTCTTTCTGAACTTAGTTGATTCATATATTATTCAAGATTTGCTTGAGTAATTCACTAAGATTTCCAGAACATCCTCTACAGAGAAGAATCCAAGTCTGAGTCAACAAGCCTTCCTCTGTACTTTCTTCATTCACAAGCACCTGTGCTCACACCTGTCAGATATCACACCATATGATAACTACCAGTTACCAGCTAGTTCTCCTCCTAAAGTATAAGCTCCTGGCAAAAAGGGTACCCTTCTACATATATTCAGGTCCTACCACCATGCCTAACACTTTTAAAAACACTCAAATATTTTTCTTTTGTCAAAATATGAATTTGGCCTGAAAGTTACTAGAATATTCTAATTCTCAAAGGAAAATCAGTCAGCAGGGAAGAAGGCTGTACCAGAGGCTCTAATGATGAAAAGACCAGGGCACGGGAATCACGGTAAAACACAAGGGAGAAAATAAAGTTTACCTCCACGATTGCCTTTTACACTGAAAATGGGGATTTGCAAAAATGATATGGAGTCTCAAAATCACACTTGGCTTGCCAGGGGCCACAGTTTGATTCCCAACCCATCCAACAAAAGAGTATGACTTGGCAGGTTACAACACTAACAGCTAGAGCCCAGCACCTGTTCCCCTTAAACAGCACATCATTATGGTTAAAAACAACAACAAATCTCTCTCATGAAGCAAATGCTAATCTCATGATGCTTCACCATGGAGCAATTTAGAAGAGTTATTATATGAAATGTGCCAAAGCCTGAATTTATAGTTGATGCTTATTTGGCAAATATGGTTGGCACTGTTAGCTGTTAAAAGGCATGTATGCAAATAAGCAAATAAAAGTTTTTTAGCTCTCAGACTTAAATATTTACATTACCGTAAATGTACAAAGATAAATGTTTATATGCATACACATATAATGCATTTCAGGAAAGCATTTTTTAATGTGACTGTCAGAAAACAGTTACGAAGTGGCATTATTTCTTTATGAGCCTCGGGACACACTCTTAAAAATGAATTCTGACAGAATGGTAATGGGGCACAAACACTACTGTGCATGTTCCTCTGCACTACTATAGACAAAATGAATACTCAGTACCCTAACAACTCAAAGCAAGCTTATCTTTTCCTCTCACCAAAACACTTTCACAACACTGGAAACCAGCCAAACATAAATGTCGGTCCCTACAGAGGGTGGGAGAGCACTGCAAATCAAAACGCTTTAAAGAAAATCATTCGACATTTTCCCCACATAACTTAGTCACGTTACTCTCTCCAAAACAGAGACATGATAAAATATTTTCTCTTCTTCCCCTCTGACATCTATGGGAAGGGGATGTTTGTTTTTTCACATAGTTTGTGAGTTGGTCATTGCCAAAACTCACTGGCAGTGGTATGAACTCCGCTTCCATTGTTAACTGTTAATCTCTCTGATAAGGCTACTAACTCCTATCTTGGAAGCCAAGAAAATGTACAGCACCTGCAATTATAGTTTACTGAAAAAGTCACCCAAGAAGAGCCAGGCACTTTGAAAAGTAATTAGGATAGCCAGTGAATTGAAAGATCTAAAATGCTCTTGAGATTACAAAAGAAGCCATCACAAAGTGAGTATCCAAGATTGCTCATGGAAAGTTTTACCCTGTGGATAATTCAAGTTTGAGCTATCTGGCTACACACACACACACACACACACACACACACACACACACACACACACACTTTGCAGAGAGCAATATGTGTTCTCTTGACTACACACTTCATTTATCAGAGGAGGTAATGGAGGGACACTGTGTGGCTGAACAACAACAAACCAAAAACAAAAACAGGCTGCCAAACAGAACACTCAAAGCAATTCCAATTCAGGTGAAAAGGCTGTTCATGTACATCATCCAGTGACCTAAAAATAGTCTTTTATGTAAGTCGCCAAGTATTTAATTGAAAGTGTAATCTTACCACATTCAACAGAGGCAAAGAAAAATGTCCTGGGTTTTCTATAGTAAAGCCAATAAAGATGAAATCATAGTTTTCCTCTAACTCATCTCTACCCTTCAACGCCAGCCTTCGAATAACTCCATTCCACAGTTCTTATTCCTAAATTGAGGTCCTTTAAAAAGCAGACTGCAGAAACGAGACCTGGGGGAAGGAGAGGGGGGAAGTCCTCTTTTGTATTGCTCTCGGTCGTCATAGTCCATGATAGTCCAAGACCAAAATCAAGCTCTCCAACCGATGGTGCATGGGGGAGGGGGCACAAAATGAGGGGGGGGTACCCAATTCAGATGACAAGTCATTTTCGAAGGAAAGGAAAGTCGCAAGGACCCGTAAGTCAAAAGGCAAAAAAATATATATATATCTAACCCAACCTGTCCAAATCTCAAACCCCTAAGCAACCCAGTAATTTCGCGCGCGTTAGGGGCTCACCAGCTAGAGCGTGAAGTGAACGGGGCACAGAGCCACCGGTTCCGTCCTGACTGACGCTGCAAGGCTGAGCCCGAACCTCCCAGGTCTGGGAGCGGGATGACCATTTAGACTTGGCAGAAGCCCTTTCTGCCCCAACCTCCTCCATCCAGCTCCTCTAAGGCTTCACTTTCCCCTGGAGCCTCTCAGCTCAGCCCCGGGAAGTCCCTAGCCGCCAGGTTCCAACTTTCCCTCCTCTGGGGGGCGCCGCGCTACCGGGACCAAAGCAGCCAGGGTAGCGAGGCCTGGGCCGACGGGGGGCACGGGAGGGCTCGCGGCGCCCGCGGGTCGCGTGGGTGGCCGGGACGCTGCAACCCGCGCCGTGCAGGGCGCACCGGCTGCGGAGCCCCTGTGGCGCCGCCCAGTCCTGATTCCCCAAGGTCCGCGTCCTTACCTCGCGGCGACCCTGGCCGCAGAAGCCAGCCCGTGTGGGCAAGGGACCGGAGGGTACGTGGGCAACCCTGCCCCCCGTTACCTGAGAAGAGTACACGCCGTTGCAATGATCACCATTGCCGCCCGTCCCGTCCCCTTTCTGGTGATCGCGGCCGCCGCCACCGAGCAACTGACACAACTAACTAACTACTCGCGGCCGCGGAGTCCACGGCGCGCTCCCGGCCGCTCGCCGTCCGCCCAGCCTACCAGTCGGCTCGCTCCTCCCAAGCCCGCACACCGCCCGGCCGCGCGCACCCTCCGCGCTTCGGTTCTGGAGACAGCGCGCACCCGCGCGCGTGCACCAAACCTCGGCCTTCTCCCAGCTCTACTCAACCCCATGGGAGGAGCTGCTAAGAAGCCACGCCTCTCTAAATGCCAATATCCGGAGAACAAGACCCAAAAGAGGTCTGATTGGTTGAGGGGCGGGGCCAAAACTAGGAGGCGGGGCTATCGGGACCTTGTGCCCACGTGACGGAGAATTGGAGTTCAATTAAACGCATAGTGGAAACAAACAGCATAGTTTTGGACCTTTTCGGGGCCTAATCACGTTATGTCGGCGAGTCGTCAAGTACAGAATAAGTGTTCTCAAAAGACGACAGGATATAATAATTACCAATTTATGTCCCACTATCTTTTGGGAGTCTGGGGTATGGAAAAGAAAACTACATTTCCCAAGAACCTTTGCGAAAGTTAGTCTCACCTTGCGTAGTCGCGTAGTACTTCGCCGCATTGGGCAAAATAATCCCTTCATTTCTCTGAAAGTATCAGGTATAATATTTCACGTCTGTCCTCACCGGGACAATTCTAAATATTATCACGATAAGAGAAGTTACCTGTCTGGAGGTGAATAAGTGATTAGGTAAAGAGTAAGGAAAAACACCAAAATAAAGTACTGCGGAGGAATTTCTGTCCAGCGGTGAGACGACACAGTGAAGAGTGAAGGCGATTGAGAGGGGCTGAGGGAATTGTGCTCTGTGCAAGGGACTTTCATTAGTCCCCAGGCCCCTGCCTGCCCCTACCGTCAGCAGGTTAGTAAGATAGCCGAGCATGGGGGTGCCCACAGTCGAGATGTCCTTCCCCCTTTGAAGATCATCCCTCTTTTGCTGCCGCTGTTATTGGTTTGTCTTGGTTTGAGGCCCACTGAATGGGGGCGCCTCACTTCCGGTTGGGGGAAGGGAGACATGCTGTCATAGGGGAGGGGGAAATGTAACTCACTTCCTGTGTGGTAGGATGATATTTGGGGGGTGTCCAAGCCACTTCCCGTGCTGATGAGAGCCAGAAAAGGTGTTGGTTTGTGCCATTCTCAGAAATAGTTCCTACAGCTTTGGGGGTTGTTTTCTCAAGTCACAAGTTTCGTTCTCCCCGCAAGTTGTGATGATCACCAAGCCACGATTAGAATTTATGGTTTTTGTCTCTACGTGTAATATGGAAAATTCTCCCCAGCAAGATTTTCTTAATGCTTTCCCCAAAGAATTCAAAACACCTTGTTAAAATTCTCTCCACGACTACATATTTCGTTGTGTGAATCTTGAGGTGCCCAATCTTGCACCCTGGTCAAGTGTGTCTTTACCTGAGTGAAGTGTTGTGGTCTCTGCCTAGACATGGAAGCAGGAACTCTCTTCCACTCTTTAAGGAGGTAGTTTATTAATGGACCGAATGGTTCAGATAAATTAAAAGGCATTTTCACCTTTGCAAAAGGAGATGATATCATAGTACAATATTCAAATTTGATGTTACGTTAATAGATAAACTAATTACTAATGTTACATACTTAGACCTGTTACTTTAGGACTGAGGATTTGCCCCATGCCTGAGAACAACATCCTCAACCGAAATATAGTTTCCATGGAGCTTATGTGTGGTGTTTATGAAAGATACATTTTATTGCATTTTCCCCTTTTGTTGTTTAATTGAATTTGTCACTGATTTGAAACTAATTTATTTAGTCTATTAATGATTTTAAGGCATGGCACAAAGAAGATGTGTTCAGCCTGCCATGTTGAGTAGAAAAATAACAAAGAACAAAAAGTGTGTAAGACAGAATTTTCTGTTTTCCTGTATTCTGCTTTTTTCTTTCTTTCCTTTTTTTTTAATACAAGAAACGGTGTCTGAAGTAATAAACAACAATTTTAATTCCTTGGCTTCTCTTATCAAGCAATACAGCATATGACTATATGTTTGCAGGCAGAAATTAAGTCTATTTGGACCTTATTTTGTGCAATCTCAATTTTTTCTTTAACTTGGGATATCTTGAACCTAAAATTGCATTGTCTTCCAATATTAAGATGCATGTATGTCTAATATCATAGTTTGCATATGCATAGTAGAAAATGTTTAAATATAAAAATAAATACCTTAATGTAGACATTTATTAAAGATAGTTATTATTCCTAGAAACATATATATGACACACATATAAACTCAGAGACTGTGGCAGTATGCACAGGGCTTTCACAGGTCTATACCAGATGGGGTTCTAGAGCTCAAAAGAGAAGTGGACACATGCCCCATCCCTAACCCACAAGCTACCCCCAATTGATAGCCACCTGCAAATGAGAAATTAGTTTTCTCTAAAGGAGTTTTACTAGGGAAACAAACCACTCTTAGATCCCATGCCAAAATAAGATGAATTCAGTGCATCTTTGGAGATTTGGTCTTTTTTTGTTTTTGTTTTGTTTTTTTTTAACCTTACACATTCTTTGTGTCCATCTTCCAGTTTGGGGGTTTTATGGGACACCTGTGTCTGTGAACGTGTCTCTCTGCATCTTGGGTTTTTTCCTGTTTGTTTTGTCCTATTCTGATATGTTATTGTATTTTATTATTCCTTAGATGCCTGTTTGTTTTCTAATAAAGACAGAAATGTGGTAGATTTCGATGGGAGGAACTTGGGAGAACTAGTGGGAGGGGAAACTAATCAAAATATATCTTTTTGAAAAAAAATGTATTTTCAGTAAAAGTAATAACATTCTTAAACTGGAAGTATAGCTAAATGATAGACTACTTGCCTACTATTATTACATGAGCCCTTGGATATTGGGTCTGATCACCAGTATTGACAGGAAAAGAATTAAAATAAAATCAACCTGGCCAGGTATGTTGGTGCACCCCTTTAATCTCAGCACTTGGGAAGCAGAGGCAGGGAGGGCTCAGTGAGTTCCAGGCCAGCCAGACACACAATGAGAGCCAATCTCAAACAAAAATAATAGATAAATTAGTCTGATGGGCTGGGGCTGTAGTAGAGCATGTGCCTCGTATGAAAGGACTTGTCATTTCATCTCCTGAACCACCAACAACAACAACAAAAATTCTGAGATGCTAAAAGCAGTATTTGAAAGACAAAATTGTTACAGTAGTTAGTTTTTTAAAAGATAAGGCAAAATGTTGTCTATGATTGATAGGGAATTAGGGACATGTACACTGCACCAAATGGGTATCAATTGACTAGAGAGAGTATTCACTGTCTTTTACATTAATGTAATATACTAGATATAATCACCGTGAAAAATTAACCATGTTAGGAACTGAAATATGCAAGGATGGTAGAACTAAGTGAGAAAGAGAGAAAATAGTGTCGTAATATTGGTGAGGTGCAACATTGGTATTGCCTTTTGGGAACAGTTCTGGAAAGCAAAGGAGTTTATTAAATTGATCCTGAAGATATCCATGGAAGACATGCAGTGTAATAGAAATAAGACAAATTGCAGTGGAAAGACTTGTGCAGTTTGAAGAACTGTCTGTTGAGAAGAAAGCAATATAGAAAGTAGGTATCAGGAAGATGTTTTGTGATAAGTGACAGTTATTCATTGCTCCCATCAAAGAAGAATTATTAGATACTCTGGTGAAAAATAGAGAAGGGAGCCTGGTAGACCATCCCTCCTCCTTTTTAAGAAGTGTTTCTGTGGAAAGACTTATCTTCTTTCAAGGGATTTCCTCCTCAAATGCTTTTTTTTAAAAAAAAAAAAAAAGCAACAAAACAAAACCATGTTCCAAGTGTCAAAACTGGGAAAAGAAAAAACGTTTGTAAACAATACTGTTGCTTTTTTAAGTTAATAAATTTCAGATTTTTATTTCACTACTTGCCATCTATGATACGAAGTTGTTGATTCTTTTTAGAATATTTGGAGTAAGAAACCATTTTCTTTTCCTTAAAGCAGTCATTGCATGCACTGCTCGGAGCAGTTTGAAACATGGAAACAGTAGGCCAGAATTCTCAACTTGATGCTGAAATTTGATCATCCGCAGAGACGATCAAATTGAAAGCCTCTTTTCACTCTTTTGTTTATCCTCTCCTGTAAAACTGATGCTAATGTTTTATAGCAGGAGTCTTTACTTGGTACCCTGGTTATGGCAGGGTTTTTTTGGTTTTTTTGTTTTTGCTTTGTAATTGAGGGCTAAAGAAAGCAAGCAGTCTAGCAATTTAAATGGTTTTACACTTACTACTTTGATGTCTTTTATTTCTGAACTTTTGAATATATCCAAATGGGAATTCTTTTTACAGATTTTTCATTTCAACAAAAACTGAATGCTGCTGTGTATTAGTCATGTTCTAGCTTCAAATAGAGAAAATACAAATAGCCATATTCTCTTGGAGCTTTCTTCCTAGTTGATGGATCAACTAGGATAGAATTTGGCTTATTTGGTATTCTTAAGTGAGATATGTGTTATGATCACTGTTGAGGCTGGGTTAAGATGCATTCTTAAATTTGATATCTTTTAGTCTTGATTTCTAAGCCACTCTAAAATTTGTTTTTAATATTTTCTTTATTGCATGTATCATGGTTTTTCTGTTTTAACTCTGTAATTATAAGTCAACAGTAGGGAATTGGGGAAGAGACTGGCCTAGATTCAGAGCTAGTCTCTGTACTTTTATTAGCTTCAGTCACCTTGAGCAGTTATCTTCCAGGAGCCTCAGTTTCTCTAATCTAAACATGACTCCTTGATGATACAGGGTGTTACGTGGGAATCCCTTCGTGTGCTCCTGGTGGTAGGTGTTTAAGGAATGCTATGATTTAACCCCATAGTTCTCACCCTTCCTAATGCTGTCCCCTTAATGTGGTCCCTCACATTGTGGGTGACCCCATTCATAAAACTATTCCATTGCTACTTCATAATTGTGATGCTGTCACTATGGTGGATCATAATGTAAATATCTGATATGCAGGACATCTGATATTCAGCACCAAAAAGTTTAAGACTCACAGGTTGAGAATCACTGGTTTAACCCTTAGGCTTTTTAGTTCTGAACTTCATCTATGGTAGTTATTGGGATTTACCCATTTATCTTTTTAAGCTCACATACAGAATATAAGGGTAAGTTCATTGACATTCTGCCTTCTTTCAGCATGCTCACCAAGTACACAAAGATTTGTTTGTTTCTTATGAAAAGAAAAATCGGGGCTGGAGAGATGGCTCAGAGGTTAAGAGTACCGTCTGCTCTTCCAGAGGACCCGGGTTCGATTCCCAGCACCCACATGGCAGCTAACAACTGTCTGTAGTTCCAGTTCCAGGCAAACACCAAGGCAAATAAAATAAATAAATAAAGGTTTTAAAAAAAAAGAAAAGAAAAATCACTAATATCAATTGTTTTACAAAATATACTCAGTAGAAAAGTTTCAAGAAAAAATTAAGGAATCACTAAAGTACTTTAAATTGTTTTAGGGATATTTCAACTCATTTTCCCAAATCCTAAGACCCCTCACACTATGACCATGTCTTTCTTTACATTTGAAACTGGACGATGTCTACGATTCTGTACTATAACCCACTTTTCTCACTTTGCTCCTGTTGTCCTGACATACATCACTTTTCCTGGGAATCCCCGGCTGTTAAAGTTCCAACCTGTACCTTCTCTTAAGTATTACCTTGCAGAAATACTTTCTGATGTCTGTCCTTATCTCCCTCTACTCCCAAATCATCTATGTTCTGTCTGGTGATCCTCCAATATTCTGTGCCTTTATTGTTACACTTAATATCCAGTGTTTCTAGTGTTTATTTTAGTTGTTATTACTATATAGAGAAAATGCCCTCCTAAAGGAGGCTGTATAGACTATATTGTGTTCTGGGTTTTCTGTCATACCTGAAACAGTGTCATTCATAGGCATTGATTTTAATGTTTATGGAGTTAAATTGGCACTAGAGTTGTAGTGTACTTAATATGTAACTTTTATCTACTATTTATGCTCAGCATGAAGGATTATGGCCAGTATACAGAAGATACTCATACATCTATAGAGTGTGTGGCAAAATCATTATGCTCCCATTTGTAAGCATTCCATGGTATTACTGTCAAATAGTAAACACCTGATATATGTTCACAACTATGAGAGCTGATCTCTGCAGTCAACATAATTGGTAAAAAAGTAATTTGTAACTTGCACATGGACTTATCTAAGTGAATGATGGGAAGGTCAGCATACCTAGTATTGAGATTTCCCTGCTGTCCAAACACAGAAATTAAGTAATTTTTTTAAGCATTTTACATGCATGAAACATTAACATGCATGAAAACATTTTGATTATACTTTCTCCCATTGTTTTCTATTGTCCCCTCTCCTCCCGATCCCCTTCCTCTTTCCCAGGAGTCCCCCTTTTATCATGTATTCTCCCTCACCTAAAATCCACGTATGAGAAAAAAATATGTGATACTTGGCTTTCTGAGTGTAGTTTATTTTGCTTTACATAATGATCTCCAGTGGGAGCAACATGATTCTGTTTGTTCTTATTATTAATATTAAAAGGTAGGTAGATGATAGAAGAAAGATAGATGGATAGGTAAGTAGATAGATACATACATACCCAGGAGTAGTATAGCTTGAGCTTAATCATGAGTATGTATATACCTAGGAGTAGTATAGCTGGATCATTTTGGTAATTCTGTGTGTGTGTGTGTGTGTGTGTGTGTGTGTGTGTGGTTAATTTTATTGTTCTTGAGGCAAGATTTTACTATGTAGCCGTAGCTGGCATAGGGCTAGGCTGGCCTTGAACTCACAAAAATCTACTTGCCTCTGTCTTCCAAGTGCTAGGATTAAAGGCACGTGCCACTATGACAGGCTGTCTTATTTTGTTTGTCTTTTTGTTTTTTGCTTTCTTGATTTGCCTTGCTGAAAAGGATGACATGGAATTTCATTTAGATTTCCCTGATTACTGAATAGTTGGACATTTTTCAGCATTGCTGATCTATTTTTAGTGTCTGAATAAAATTTACATGTGTATATATCTTTATCCATTTATCAGTTGATGGACATCTAGATTGGCTCCATTGCTTAACTATTATACATAGTGAAGCAATGAATATGGAAGTGTAAGCATTCTTAATTATATACCTAAGAATGATATGGCCAAGTCATGTGGAAATTTTTGCTCACATGCATATGTTTGGCCCAGTGGCCCATTTGTGAATTTGCAGAGCCAGAGGTCAATGTCAGGTGATTTCTTCTACCACTCTCCATCCTTTTTGTTTTGTTTTGTTTGTTTTAGACCTGTGTTTTATCCCACAAGGTCTCTCACTATTTCAGGTAGTCAGCAAGCCCCTTACCCACCTTTTTCTATTCCTCCTGCAAGGCCATTATACTGGGTTTTTATGTGGATGTTGGGATAAAAATCAGGTCCTCATGCTTGCATATCAGACACTTTTATCCACTGAGCTACATCTTTTAGTCCTTCCGTCTTAGTTTCATTTCCTGTTGCTGTAATAAAATACACTCACAAAAGCAACTTAGTAGAGAAAGGGTTTATCCAGCTCACAGTTCCAGGTGACAATCCATTATGGCAGGAAGTCATAGTGGCAGGAGCCTGATAAAACTGTCCATAACACATCCAGAGTCAAAAGTAAAGAGCACAGATTAATGCATGCATGTAAGTATGCAGTCAAGAAGCTCCTGCTCAGGCAGTGACACAAGGAATGCCCACAATGGGCAGGTCTTCCCCTTGGTCAGACAATCATCCACAAACGTGCCCAATGTAAACGTAATCTGGACAACTTTTAGACTAGAGACTCCCTTCCCCAGTGGTTCTAACTCCTGTCAGGTTGATGATTAAAACTAGCCATCATACCCTTTGCTAGCTTTTGAAGATCCTCCACCACTGACTTCCCTGATCGCTGCACAGTTTACATCCTCACCAGCCCTATGTCTGTCTTCTTTCCTCACATCCTTGTCAACGTTGGTTGATATTTTCTTGCTGATAGCAATTCTGACTGGGGTGAAGTAGAATCTCAAGAAAGGGTTTTTTTTTTTTCTTTTTTTTTTTTTTTTTATGTGTATAAGTATTGTGCTGGCATGTATCTGTGCACCACATGTGTGCCTGGGGCCTGCAGACGCCAGAAGAGAGTGTTGGATCCCCTTGAACTAGAGTTAGAGACAATTGTGGGCCACCATACAGGTGCTGGGAATTGATCTCAGGTCCTCTGGAAGAGCATCCAGTGCTCTTAACTGCAGAGTCATCTCTCCAGCCCCTCAAGACAATCATGTGTTTTTCTGAAAGTCAAGAATATTGACTGCTTTTTCAAATATTTATGAGCTATTTGTATTTCTTTTTAGACACATCTATTCAGTTCATTAGCTCATTTGCTCATAGGATGATTCTATTTTCGGTGTTTAATATTTTTTTTTGCAGTTCTTTATCTATTTGTCTGATAGATTTCCCCCATTCTGTACTCTTCTCTTTCACTTTGACGATTGCTTTCATTGCTATACAAAAGCTTTGGCTTCTTCCTTCCCTATTTGTGATTTATTTCTCTTGTCTCCTGTTCCAGCTAAGACTTTGAGCACTGTATGAAGTAAGAACGTAAAAGTGGTCATTTTGTCTCATTCCTGATTTTAAAGAAAATGCTTTTAGTTTTTCTGTATTTAGCATAACGGTGACTATAGGTTGAAATAATGTTATGGGCAGGTGTTTTGAGTTTTTGGGGGGTTGGTTGTGGGGTTTTCTTTTTGTTTTCCGGGGTGGGGTTTTGTTGTTGTTTTTTGGGGTTTTTTGTTTTTGTTTTTGTTTTTTTTTTTTTTTTTTTTTTGAGACAGTGTTTCTCTGTGTAGCCCTGGTTGTCCAAGAATTCACTCTGTAGAACAGGCTGACCTCAAACTCACATAGACCCACCTCCCTCTGGGATCAAAGGTGTATATACCACACCGCCTTGCCAAAATAATGGTTTTTCTATTCCTAGATTCTTCACAACTTTTTATCATGAAAAGATGTTACACCTTGTCAGAGGTCTTTCCTGTGTCTATTGAGAGCAGGAAATATATCAAAATATATTGATTTGAATATGTGGAACCAGCATTATATCTCTGGGATTGAACATAATTGGTCATGATATATACTCTCTTCTTTTTTAATGTATGGATTTATTTATTTTGTTTCAGGAGAACGCACATGTAGAAGTCAGAGGACAGTTTGTAGTAGCTAGATCTCTCCTTTCACCATTTAGGGTCAGGACTGAACTTAACTGTCAAATTTGGTCTGCAAGCACCCATATCAATTGAGTCTTTTACCTGGCACACAGATGATCTTTTTACTTTTATTCTTTAATTCAATATGAAGATGTTTATTGAGAATTCTTGTATATATATTCATCTGGGAACTTGAAATATATATTTTTTGTTGTTGTATGCTAACCCTGTTTCGGTGTCAGGACAGTGTTAGCTTTGTAGAATGAGTTTAGCAGTGTTCCTTCTCTTTCTAGTTTATGGGCAAGTTTGAGGAGTGTTAGTATTGCTAGTTACCTTGCAGGTTTGGTAGAATTTGGTAGTGAATCCTTCTACTCTTGTTTCCTCTTAAGACTTTTTATTCTTAAATTATTATAGACCTCTTTAATGTGTTTGTGGCTTCTTGACTGAATTTTGGCAAGTCATGTGTATCTATGAGTTATTAATTTTTCTAAATTTCCTAGTTGTATGCAATAGAAGTTTTGAAATATTCTCTAATAATCTTGGATTTCATTGGCATCTTTTTCATCTCTAATCCTTTATTGATTTGAGTTTTTCTTTTTGGCTAGTTTAGCTACGGACATGTTAATCTTTTCAAAGAACCATCTTCTTTTGTTTATTTTTTTAATTTTTAATTTTAACTTTTAAAATTCCTTCCCTGGTTTCTTCAGTGGCCCACTGGCTTTTTAAGAGTGTATTGTTTAGATGTATTTGTGTAGTTCTCCAAGTTTTTTTTTTTTTAAAGATTTATTTATTTATTATGCATACAGTTTTACAGAAGGGGGCACCAGACCTCATCATAGATGGTTGTGAGCCACCATGTGGTTTTGCTGGAAATTGAACTCATGTCCTCTGGAAGAACAGTTAGTGCTCTTAACCTCTGAGCCATCTCTCCAGCCCCGTTCCCCAAGTTTTTACTTGTTATTGATTTTTAGATTTATTCTACTATGATAAGATCACAAAAAAATGATTTCTTTTATATTTGTTAAGATTTGTTTTATGATCTAGAACATAGTATATTTTAGGGAAGGCTCCATGAGCTGCTAAGAAAAATATGTATTCTATATATTTTAGATAGAATATTTTGCTATTATTTGTTGAGTCTATTTGATCTATGCTGTAAAGTTTTTGTTTGGGTGTTGGTTGTCTGACTAATGGATTTTTTTTTTCTTTAGAGTCTCATGTATCCCTGGCTTACTTCAAACTCCTTATGTAGCTGAGGATAACCTTGTATTCCTGATCTTTCTGCCTCTGCCTTCCAATTGCTGAAGTTGTAGGCATGCATTCCCACACCTGATTTAACATGTTGTATAACTATGAATTTTCTTCATTCATTTTGAGTTCAGGTGACCTGTCAAAGGTGAAGAGTTAGAAGCCAAGCAAAATGCTACCTACCTGTATTTCAGCCTTCAAGAGCTAAGACACAGTTGCTGTAAGTTTGAGGCCAACCTAAGCTAGGTAGTAAGACTGTGTTAAGAAAACTTAGGTAGGTGGACAGATACAGATTATAGATAGCACAGTAGGATAGTGAAACCCACTATTTATTTAGGGCCTATTATGTGATCCTACTTTGCTCATTAATGTTTGTTTTTATGAAGTTGGGACTCCAGTATGTGGTGCATATATATTTACAATTGTTAGCTCTTCTTTGGTTGGCTCCTTTATTAATATGTGTTAGCCTTCTTTATCTCTTCAGACTAGACTTTATTTTAAATCTACTTTTTAGCCATCAGAATAGCCACTATAGTTTATTTTCATCTTCCATTTCCTTGATATATTGATTCTCATCCTTTGCCTCTCTTGATCTATGGGTGTCTTTTCCAGTGAGATATTTTTTGGAGATAGCAGATAGTTAATTGAATTTTGCACCTCACTACCTGAGCCAAGCTGCTGTTATATACATACCTTTCAGCTTAGTATTTGGTTCACTGCTGTACTTGATTGCTTCCAAAGGATGTCTGTCACCCTAGGGCTATGTCAGGTTCAGACTTCCTGGCTTAAACTTGTTCCCTGTTCTCAGGTCCACAGGGTAACTCAGTTTGAGCAATAGAGTTCCTCTCAAGATGCTTTAAACTGTTTTCAGCTTCTGTTCTGTCTAATAAAAGACTGAAGAAAAAAATGATTCAACAATTTTTTTTAATTCTTCCAGTTTTTTCCAGTGTTCTACTGATGGTTCAAAATGTGCTGTTCAACCTTCATGTTTCTGGAGTTTCGTTTCCTATTGACGATTCTAAGTTTTACTCCTTTATGATATAGTATGATAGAAGAGATTATTTTGATATTTTATGTTTGGTTAAAAAAAAATCTACTTTGAGTAAAGTTCCATGAGCTCTGAAAAGAATGTGTTTTGCAGTTGTTAGATGGAAAATTCTGTAGATGTCTGTAAGTCTGTTGACCTATGGTGTGGTTTCTGTATTCTGAAGTTTCTGTAATCATTTTTTCCCTCAGAATCACTCAGTATTATTGAGTTGGGACCTCTTTGTCTTGTAATATTTGTATTATAAAATTGGATGGCTGCCATTCATGCATATTTACATCCTTATCTTCTGTTTGTTTGTTTTATGAGACGCCTGTTTCTGTGTATCCCTGATTGTCCTGGAACTCACAGAGACCTACCTGCCTCTCTGCTCCTGGGTGCTAGGATTAAAGGCATGCACTATCACGCCCGGCTCAAGTTATAATAACGTCTTGGTGTATTGTTTCCTTTACCAATATAAAATGACCTCTATGTCTTCTAATTTAGACTTAGTCTGCTCTATCAAATATGAGTAAGCTTCTCCTTGCTTCTGAATTCTTTTGCTTAGGATATCATTTTCTATTCTTTCCATTTCCGTGTGTCTATCTTTGCCAGTGAGGAGTATTCCTTATACACAGTAAAAAGATCTTTTATAAAAGATGCATTTGCTGGGTATGGTGGTGCATATCTTTAATCTCAGCACCTTGGAGGCAGAAGCAAGCTGATCTCTGTGAGTTTGAGGCCAGCCTAATCTACAGAGCGAGTTCTAAAGCTGCTACACAAAGAAACTTGGGGGGGGGGCATGTACTAATTCCTGTCATCTCATTTTTATAAAGTATTGTTATTTCCTGATTTTTATTTGTGTATCTATTCTTTTAATGAGAATAATTTTTTTCTGTGCATTCACATTGTTTGTTTTTCTGTTATGTGCATAAGAGATCTTTAAGTGTCTTCTGCAGAGCTGCTTTAGTGGTCATGAATTCCTAGGTTTATTTCTCCTTTGTTTCTGAATGGTAACAAAACAAAGCAGTGTTTTCTTTGAGGGTTTAAATTATTTTATTCTAAGAGTTCTTGGCCTTTAGCATTTTATTGAAAAATCTGTTACTCTTAAAGAGTTTTCTATTTTGCTTTGTTTTATTAGTGAAGTTTCTCTCTACAGTTTTTAATATTCTTTCTTTTATATTCTTTGAATCTTAGCTATAAAAATGGAGGGTCTGAATGCCTTCTTTACCTGGAAATACATATCCTCCTGAAAAGTTGGGGATTTTCTGCTAATGTTTCACTGAATATGTCCTTTATGTCTTCAGGCTTCACAGCAACAGCTTCTACACCAATGAATAGAACTTTGCTCTTTTAGTCATGTCACAGAGATCATCCATTCACTATTCATAATCTTTTTGTCACCAAGACTTTTGTATGTTTCCAAAATCACTTTTTGAAATGAATTTTACACCTGTATCCTGTATTGATTTCTTCTGATTTGTTCTCTTGTTTCTCTGTACTTTTTTGGAATTTTTTGATCTTTCAAAACAATTATTCTTTGAATTCTTATGTAGCTTTTTCTCTGTCTATAGAGGAAGATAGGAGTGACCTATGTGCAGTCTCTCATTGTCCTGTGCTGAAGGAGTAGAAGGCCAGGAGTGGGGCTTCTGGTCCCCACTATAAACACTCTGGTCTCTTGGAAATGGTTATCAGTTTGGCTTTTATTGCTCCAATTCTTGGAGTTAAAGTGTTTGCTGAAATTTATGTGGCAGGTGGTTGCATATGAGGAACATGTGCTTGGATGAGCTGAGAGTATAGTTCAGTGGCAGAGCATCTAAATAACAAGCTCTAGGTGTCATGTGGACTCAGCCATATTGTATAGGATGGAGATAACAACAGAAATGCAAGCAAGTAGAGGCAAACCAGATTCAGAAATAAAGACAGATACCAACTACAATATTCACAATTCTACAACAACTACAAAAGTGGGAGCAGGCACATTAAGATGAGAAATGTGGGGGCTGGAGAGATGGCTCAGTGGTTAAGAACACTGACTGCTCTTCCAGAGGTCCTGATTTTGATTCCCAGCATCCACATGGCAGCTAACAACTGTTTGTAATTTCAAGATCTGACACCTTTACACAGTTATACATGCAGGCAAAACACCAATTCACATAAAGTTAAAATATATATATATATTAAAAAATATATCTAAAAAGGGAAAAGATAGCAGGAATAAGGTAGAATGTGAGGGCCAGAGAAAAAGAATAAAAAGAATTTTGCCATTGGAAGGAGAACAAAGAAAGAATAGCCAAAGAGAGAAAGAAATAACAAGAAGAAAATACATAATTGAAAAGAAATAACTTATATCCATGAGCCAGGCAGCAAATACAAAACCTAAGAGTATGCTTGTGCTAGAGTAGCAGTGCAGCAGTGTGTCCATTACCACTGCTAACTGGAAGTTTTTATTTTATTGTATTGGTGTGGAGGACCAGAGGAACAAACACACAGTGGTTATAGGACAGCTTGTGAGTCAGTTCTCTCCTACAATGTGGGGTCTAGAGACCTATCTCAGGTCATCAGCCTTGGTGGCAAATGCCCTTACCCACTAAGGCATATTGCTATCGCCACCACCCCTAGTGTTCAAAAGATCATTGCTCTGTGTTGTATGTAGATTCTGGCCCAGACTTTCAAGGTTCAGACCCACAGTCTCACAGAAACACAGACAGTCCCACAGAATCACTCAGACGCTTATATTAATTACACTCTGCTTGCCGATTGACCTGGGGCCCATGCATATAACTTGCTAATCCTTTACTCTTAAACTAACCCATCTTATCTTATTCAGCCATGTGGCTCGGTACCTTTTCTCAACAGCATTTCAACTTCTTTTCTCTGCGTCTCCTGGCATCTCTGTGGTGTCTCTGCTCAGCTCCAAGATGTTTCCAGAGTTTTCTTAGTCTGGTAGCCCCACCCACACTTCCTGTCTACCTCTGGCCAACCAGCTTTTTATTAAACCAATAAGAGGAACAAATATTTACAACGTACCATAATCCCACTACAGCTCTGTGTAGCTTAAAACAATAATAAAAGTCCACAAAACATATTACTAAATGTTTAGCAGGTTAGAATGACAAGTGGTAACTGGAAATTAAGTTGAACCCTGGTATATCAAAGAGGTTTATGTTACCTACACATAAATATTTGTGTGCAAGATTTTATTGTTGGAGAACAGAGATCTTTGAAACTATGTTTGAAACCTATTTCTTGGTAACAATGGTATATATTTGTGTTTGTATTTAAACATTTAAGTTTTCAATAAAACTAGGCCTCTTCTTGCATCTCTTTCCTTTTAATTGCAATATCCTATTTCACAAAAAATTATTTCCAGCCAGGTAGCACACACCTTTGGTTCCAGCACTTGGGAGGCAGACACAAGAAAATCTCTATGAGTTTAAAGCCAGCCTGGTCTACAGAACAGGGTTCCAGGACAGCCAGGGCTAGATAGAGAAAACCTGTCTCAAAAAACAAAGCAAACTGGAGAGATGGCACAGAGGTTAAGAGCACTGACTGTTCTTCCGGAGGTCCTGAGTTCAATTCCCAGCACCCACATGGTGGCTCACAACCATCTATGACGACATCTGGTATCCTCTTCTGTATACTGTATATATAATAAATTTAAGTCTTTAAAAAAAAAAAAAAAAAGCAAACAGACAAATAATATCAGCTACTTCACTCTTCTTTCCCAGCCTCAAAATTTATTTCTCCTACTGCTTTCTCATCTCCACATGTCCTTTATTTTTCTACTTTATATTTTAATTTCTATTCTTTTGACACAGACCTTTCATTTTTGTTGTGAGTGACATCACAAGTACTACTGCTTTTTGAGGAAAAACTGGGAGCTTAAGTTCTGATTTATTTATTTTAAGATGATTTTCAGACAAAATTTCAAGTTGGAGGTCATAGACAAGAGCTCAGAGAAATGCTTGAGATAAAAGACATTTAGGCATTTTTATAAAGAAGAATAGGTAAAACTTTAAATTGTGAATTTAAAGGAATGACCTATAGTGGGCAGGTTAAGAAAAAAGAGGATTGTGTTTTGAGGAACTCAAGAGCTAGACAAATGAGGAGCTTATAATGGTGACCCAGATGACTTAAACAGAGGTAGGTAGATGAGCAGTAAATGGTGGTACACAATTTTGATGGAGAAAAACAAAAAGAGACAGCCACACTATGGATTAAGTAAACAAGACTGTGCAAGATGCCTGTGTTGGTGGACAACACAAAGTCTGAGCAGCTCAAACAACTGATTTCCCAGTTAGAAATCTTGGGATCAGAGCTGTTGATGGCCCATCAGGCAAAGGTGTTTGCTGCCCAGCCTGATAGCCTGAGTTCACGCCCTAGAACTCCTATTGTGGAAGGAGAAAGCCAACTCCCACAAGTTGTCCTCTGACCTCCACATGCATGCAGTCACAAACCTCATGACATACATACACATAAACTAAGTAAATGTAACTTTGACTTTTTAAATTTGGATTTTTGTTTTATTTTATATGTATGGGTATTTTACCTGAATGTATGTATGTTCACCACTTGGGTGTCCGGTGCTCACAGAGGCCAGAAGAGAGCATTGAATCCTCTGGGCCTGGAGTTACAGACATTTGTGAACTGCTATGAGGATGTCAGATCATATGAGAAAGTTATCAGTGCTCTTAACCAATGGCTCATCTCTCCAGCCCCAAATGTTTTTAAACAAGGGGGAAAAAGGGAAAGAAAGAAATCTTGGGATCATCCTTCCTGAGACTTGTCAAATACATGCACATACCTCATCTGGACTGCTGCAGAGTTCTATATTGCTTCTGCTTCCTAGCTATCAGCTGTCATCCTCTGCTGCACCTTCACTGCGTGGTCCTACCTAAGCCACTGTTACACTGTGCTAGGCCATTGCAGCAGCTTACTGACGTCTGTCTACCTTCATCCTTACTCAGCCATTATTTACACAGAAATCAGAATGACCCTTTTAAAGCGTAACTATTGAGGAGACGGCTTAGGGGGCAGAGGTGTCTGCCCCAGACCTGATGACTTGAGCTTGGTCCCCAGGACCATCATGGTGGAAAAGGAGAACTAGTACTAGCTCCATGTGTTCATGACTTGGTTCCTGACCATCTGTCTTTGCTCATTTTTCTGCAGCACCAAATTCCTCTCACTTCAGGTCTTTTGGGGTGTTTGTTAACATCAGGTCTAATAAGCTTGTTCTTCAGTGTGGAAAAGGACCTACTTAAGCATTGCCTATCAGTGATGTGTTACTTCTTCAAATGGACCACATATAAATGACATCTACTGTTATTCTATAGCTTTCTATTCTTTTTCTTCATAGGATTTTCACAATTTTAAAATTGTTTATTGGCATATGCATTCAGTATCTTACACCTCAAGTTGAAATTTTTCATGAAGGCAGGTACTGTTACTATGTATTCCTGACATCTTACCCATGTTCTGGTATAAATTATGTGTTAGAAAACATGGTAAACAAGAAAATGTATCACGGCACATTAAACTGCACTTTGGGGAGCATTTTACATTTGTGTCCTGTGCCCTGATCATAAAGAGATTATTTCCTCTGGTTCAATCCTTTTCAGAAGTGTTCTTTGAAAAGGCACTGAGTAATCATTGTGATGCCTGGAGACAGTTTTTGATGATCAGCCAGCCTTACCAGTGCAGAGCTAAATTGGCAGTGTGGGCAGGTTTTATTTAAGCCTCCACAAAGGAATACATACTTGCCTGCATTTCTTAGATTGGAGCTCTTTAAAAATGAAGGGCAGAGTTGAATTCTCAGTGGCAGTGTTGATTCACTGATTGTCTTCTTTTTCTAGAATGCAGGTCTTTAGGAAACATCACAGCCCAGAAAGGAAAAGTGATCTAATGTATTTGTTTGCTACTAATATTGACATTATTGTTTATCTTAAAATTATTATAAATATGCCATGATGCTACCATTGTAAGTACATGGCATATCTTTTCATGAGAATAAAGCAAAAATGGCCATATGTCACAATGCTATTGTCTTCATATATTTGTAAGATATAGGAATTTTTAAACAATGATCTGCATTTTCTTAGATATTTTCTGTTTATATTCATTCTTTTTATCTTAGAGCTTTTCTTTTATCATCTTAATTTATTTTTAACATACAAAGTAATGAATCTCCTTGGCATTTCCACCTTTTATTACTGTGTGTGACGGGGGGGGGGGGTGTGACGTGCGTGTGTGTATTCAGGTGTTTATAAATTTTGATCTACATTCTTATGAGAAAAAGCATGCAGCTGAGTCTGACTTATTTGCTTAATGCCTTAACTGATCTGCAAATATCATTTCACTATTCTTAACAGCTGAATAAAATTCTATTGTGTATATGCACCACATTTTCTTTATCCATACAGCGGTGGGTGGGCATCTAAGCTGGTTCCATTTTTTAGCTCTTGTGAATAGTGCAGAAATAAGTGTGGGTGTGCAAGTGTCTCTGTGGTGTGCTAATGTAGAGTTCTTTGAGCATATACCAAGGAGTGATAGTATGATAGTTGTATTGTTAGTTGTTTGGAGTTGGGATGGGACTCGAAGGAGCTCCATATTGATTTCCATAGTAGCTGCCCCAGATTACATTTCCTCCAGCAGTATATAAGGGTTTCTTTCTCAGCATGCTCAGCAGTATTGTTTCTTGATGCTACCCCTAGCCGGGGTGAGATAGAATCTCTATGTAGTTTTAATTTGCAATTCCTTGGTGGCTAAGGTTGTTGAACACTTTCAGATATTTAATGACCATTTGTATTTCTTCCTTTGAGAACCATCAGATGTAGTTTTTAATTAAATTACTATTTTTAAAGCTGGTTTCAGTAACATGAAATGCTTAATTGTATTGTGATAGGAAATTATAAATAAAACAGTTAGAAATAGCTTTATGGCTACTAGCATTTCTCAAAACCCTTGTGGGGGGAGGCCAGCTTACTACCAGGGTGGTTCATTATTATTATTACTAATAATAATAATTTTGTGTGCCCATTTTGCATACATATCTGAATGTGCACCAGGATCATGCTTACTTGGTGCCTGTGGAGGTCAGAAGAGGACATTGGATCCCTAGAACTGGAGTTGCAGATAGTTGTGAGCCATCAAGTAGGTTCTTCAGATCAATTCTAGGTCCTTTGCAAGACCTTAATCCCTGAGCCATCTTTCTAAACCCTACTACCAGGTTCAAATGAAGTAAATTTCATTTCAAGAAGAAATGTTTGTTTTTAATATATGCGTACTATTTATCATATATTTTAATGCATACTAAATAGGATATTCTTATTTATTCCTGGAGTCTAGTACTATACTTAGAAGCTTTCTCTAAAGGAGAAAACATGATCAATATTTCTGTGACTCTGAGCAGATTTAGGGCTCTGGTGGGAAGGAGGTAGAAGAACAGGAATAACAATTTTGAGTGCCTAGAATAAAAACGAACTTTCTGGCTGTGATATTATTCATACTGCCTTTAACAAGATTATTCTTCTCTCTGAATGATATATTTTTTAAAACTTTATGTACTTATTGATATTTTCAAATTTACAAGAAATTCATAATTATTCTCAGGTAAGTAAAATTGGAAGCCCCTGAGTTTATAAATACCTGCTGCTGGGTATGACTAAATGAATTTCTGAAACTCATAATCCTCTGGTTGCTACTGCAGGCTCTTTCTTTGAGTTTTTAAGATGCAAAATATTGACTCTGGACCTGGTGAAGTTATGTCTCTAATACTGTAGTATTATACAAATATAATACATTTGGATTCCAGAGAGAGTGGGGGCTTAAGTAGAAAGCACTCTGTCATATTTCTAAAGTCTTCTTAAGTCAGTTGCCAATTTAAGCAATATAATAGAGTGCTTTTGTGACCATTTCTAAAAGAAAGAAAAAACAATTTTACTTTGTCAGAAATACAGAGTCAACTGCTGATTATTTATTTACCAGCGAAACAAACTACTTGCATAAATCTCGTCTGCAGAGTTCTTCTCCCTGATGTTTAATTAATATCTTTCTCTAGCAGCACATGATACTGAGGATAGTGCATGGATTTATTTACTGTGCAAAGGAAGAGTTGGGTCAATTATTTCTGAAGAAAAGGTAAAAGCTTTCAGCCTTTACTAATTATGTGTCTTCTCATATTTTTTAACAACTTTGTCTAACAGCACCCTTATTGACAAAGAATAGATGGGTTTTATAATTCTATAATTGTGTCCACGCCTACTGATGTTTTCTTCCTATAAAGAGTTTAATGTTTTTAGCTAGGTCTGGTGGTATATGCCTTTAATCCTAGCACTTGGGAGACAGAAACAGGCTCTGAGTTCAAGAGCAGCCTGGTCTACATAGTGAATTCCATGATAGCCAGGGATATGTAGAGAGACCCTGTCTCCAAAACAAAACCAAAAAGAAAGAAAAAAGACAGAGACTTTAATGTTTTCTTAGGTAAATAAAACCTATTATAGCAGAAACTGCCATTCAGGTTTCCTTTTTTAATATTTTTTTTATGCGAATTGATGTTTTGCCTGCATGTGTGAGGGTGTCAGATCTTGGAATTACAAACAGTTGTTAGCTGCCATGTGGATGCTGGGAATCGAACTCAGGTCTTCTGTAAGAACAGTCAGTGCTCTCAACTGCTGAGCCATCTCTCCAGCCCCATTCAGGTTTTTGTTTTGCTTTGTTTTTTTTAATTCTTTTATTTATTTATTTATGTGTATTGGTATGAAGGTGTCAGATCTGTGGAACTGGAGTTACAGACAATTATGAGCTGCCATGTGGGTGCTGGGAATTGAACCCGGGTCCTTTGGGAGAACAGCCAGTGCTCCTAACCCCTGAGCTATCTCTCCAGCCCCCCCCCCATTCAGGTTTTTTAATTAACTAATTTTTTTTCTTGGTACTGGGAATTGAACCTAACTCTTCACACATACTAAGCAAGTGCTTTACCAGCAAACAAATCACAAGCCTTTATTTTTAATTTAAGATAACATCTCACTAAATTGTCCAACCTGGCTTTGAACTTGTGATAGTTCTGCCTCAGCCTCTGAGTAGCTCAGATTTTAGGTCTGTACTGCAAGACTCAACTACTATTCAATTTTTGATTGTAGCTTAATGTCTATCCTGAAACAAAATCATACTGATGTAATTGTTCTGTTAATACCTTATATAGAGGGCTGACCTCTAGATGACTGTTGCTATTCCAACGTGAAAGACTAGGATTCAACTAGTATAATTGCATCCTTATCATTAAAACTTAGAAAATTCTGGGCTGGCGAGATGACTTGGAGGATTAACAGATGCCTGATGCCTGATAACCAGAGTTCAGTCCCCCAAACTCCTGTGGTAGAAGAACCAAATCCCACAACTTGTCCTCTGACTTCCATGTATGTACTGTGTTGTGTGCTTGCATGTCTACACAGATACACAATCAATCAGTGTAAAAACTTTGGAATAAAAATTTTAAAATGCTTTACCAGTTGGCAAAACATTGGCAAAAAGAATTGATGATCATTTTATATAGTAAAGATAATATACTTCTCGTTAGTAGTTGATCATTATCCAAAAGAATACTTGATTCAAATATTTGAAATTCAGTCTGACCGAGCATCATGGCTTTAATTCCAGCACAGGGGAGGCAGAAGCAGCCATATGCTCAGCATAGTGAGTTCCAGGACAGACAGAGCCATGTAGACCCTGTTTAGGGGGGAGTAGGGAGAGTTAAATTTAGGCTGGGAAGGTGTCTCAGTTTTAAAGTGCTTGCTGCACAGGTAGATATGAGAACCTGAGCTTGCAACACCCACATAAGAGCCAGGCACTCTAGTGAACATTGTAATTCAGCACTGGAGGCAGAGATAGGTGGTTTCATGAAACTCACTGGCCAGCCAGCTCAACCACGTCAGTGAGCCTCAGGACTAGTGAGGGCCCTGTCTCAGAAAATAAGTTAGTGATGGAGGAAGACATCTCTGTTGACTCTAGCCTACACATACCTGTACACACACCTATACAAATGTGCACATACATACACACACAAAAATGATATGAAATTCAAAACATTTTCCAAATCAAGTAAGTCTGTATGTGGAGCACTGTTTTATAAAGCATTGCATTTAGTATAAAGATTGTGAGAGCTTTTTCCTCTGATATACTTAAATTGTTTATTAATTTGATTTTGGCTTTGTCTTTTTTCAAACTCAGCTCCTGTAGAGAAAAGAGGCTTGTGTTCCAGCTGGTATATGAACTCTTAGCAGTATTCCTATTTGTTGTCCAGTGCCTTATATTTCTAATAAAGATAAATCATAGCTGCCTCTCTAAAGCTACTCAGCTGTGACCTATCACTGTCCTTTGTGCACTATTCTCTCTGTCTTCCAAGCAGAGTACATCTCCTAACACTTAGGGCCCACTTTACCTTCCTAGTGCCAAGTGTTTTGGAAGTTGGCAGAAGGAAGATTGAAGCCTAACTGACACTGTGGAATCTCCGTGGGCTTTACAGCTTTCTAATCTTTCTTGGTAATGTACATGTAATAGTTCTGAGTGGCATTTGCTCTCCAGAGCTTTAGAGCTGATTGCAACTGAAACATGTTATCGGAAAGAAGGTAGATCTTATAATTAAGAGGTTGTAAGGGAGATCAGAAATAACTTGTATCTTATAACCTGCTAATTTGAAGGCCTGAAATGGATTTAAATATGATTCTGTGGAAAATAATGTTCCTGGTATGAAAATGTAGAATAATTCTGACCATAAGTGATTATATACATTGAACTTTAAACCTTACCATACTTATCTTTTTAATAATTGGGTTCTTTTCTGGACATAAGATATTTGATATATTATATTCCAGAGTTAAAGAGGGGTGGAGATCAGGGTTGCAGGTTTTTTTAAAGAGGATTTTTAAATTACATTTATTTATTTGTGTGTGTATACAAACACTTGCGACAATGTGCAGGTAGAGGTCAGGACAGCTTTTGGGACTCAGTTCTCCCCTTCACCTTGTCTTTCAAAGAGCAAACCCTGACTGTCAGGCGCGGCAGCCGGCCTCTTTAACTACTGAGCCATCTCACCTGTCTGATGTTGCATTTTGGTTTCGGGGTTTTTTGTTTGTTTTTATTCTCTTATTATATTTTTTATTATTTAAGACAATTTTTTAAACAAATTTTAATATTTTTCCACTCACCCAAGTCCTTCCAGACCTTCTCCCCTTCCCATACAGCCATTCTGACAAACATAAGATAAAATCTCAAAGTACTTTGATTTGCATTTCCCTGATAGCTAAGAATGTTGAACATTTCTTTAAGTATTGTTCAGCCATGTTTCCTCTGTAGCCCACTTTTTAATTGGGTTATTTGTTTTCTTATCTAATTTTTTGAGTTCTTTATTTTGGATCTTAGCCCTCCATCAGATTTGGATCTTAGCCTTCCATAAGATATGTAATTGGTGAAAACCTTTTTCCATTCTGCAGCCTGCCACTTTGTCCTGCGACAGTGTTCCTTGCCTTACAGAAGCTTTTCAGTTTTGTGAAGTCCTACTTAGTAATTGTAGATTTTACTGCTCGTGCAAAGTGTTTTGTTCAGAAAGTCTTTCCCTGTGTCAGTGAGATAAGGATATCCCTTACTTTCTATTCTATCAGGTTTGGTGTATCTGGTTTTCTGTTGAGATCGTTGATGAATTTGAAGTTAAGTTTTGTACAGGATGATATATATGTATCTATTTGCTTTCTTGTACATGTAGACATCCAATTTGACCAGCACCATTTTTTGAAGCTACTGTCTTTTTTTTCCAGTGTGCATTTCTGTTCTCTTTATCAAAATCCACTGTCCACTGTCCACTGAGTGATGGTGGCACAGGCCTTTAATTCCAGTACTCAGGAGGCAGAGGCAGGTGAATCTCTGTGAGTTTGAGGCCAGCCTGGTCTACAGAGCAAGTTCCAGGATAGGCTCCAAAGCTACACAGAAAAACTTTGTCCCAAAAAATTAAAAGAAAATAATTTTAAAAAAAAACAAACAAGTTTCCATGGATGTGTGGAGTTATGTCTGGGTCTTTAATTTGATTCCATTGATCAGTGTTTCAGTTTTATGCCAATACTGTGTTGCTTTTATTACTATAGCTTTGTAATACAACTTAAAATTAGGGATGGTGATACCTCCTCGAGCAGTTCTTCTGTTATTCAGATTGTTTTAGATATCCTGGGATTCTTGTGCTTCCATATGAAGTTGAGAATTGTCTCTTCAAGGTCTGTAAAGAATTGTATTGGAATTTTGATGAGAATCTTAGACTGCTTTTGATAGGGTAACCATTTTTACTGTATTTATTAGTAAGCTAGGCAGATCTTACTTCCCAAAGGGATAGATTTATGAAATCTTTCACTCAAACAGATACAGGATATCAAAACTATGAAAGCATCAAAAGAAGTTTTAGTTGTTTATATTTAACTTTAAACTTTCTGTATTGTTTCATTTCAACTTGCAATATTCCTTTGTTTTTAAATTTCTTTTTTTTTCTTTCTTCTTTTTTTTAACAGAGAAGTTTCAAAAGAAAAAGTAAAATTCTCACATAGGAAGCTGGACCATAATCACAGCTACTCTGGATGCAGGAACAGTAAAGCACAAGTTCAGGGTCAGCCCAGGATGGCTGCTGAATGAGTGCAAGGCCAGCCTGAGCACTTAGTGAGACCCTTTCTCAAAATATAGGCAAATAATAATAATAATACCACCAAAGGAGCTAGGAATTAATGTAATTTAGATATAGAGCATTTGCCTGGCACATAAGAGGCCGTCAGTTCAATAGAGTAATCAGGGCAAGAAAGGCCTTAAATGCAACAATAATGAGACCTAGAAAAGGGCAATCATAGTGGGGGTGGCCTTGGGGAGGGATTGTTTATGATGGAAAAGTGAGGCAGTATTGAAAAGGACTTTTGGGTTTTTTACCCTGAATGAAAGAAAGTATCCTCTAGAAGACATGGGCACTGAAACAGATTTTAACAGAAAGAATATGGATTCCACTTTTTGTGTTCATTGTGAGTTTCTATAATACATCAAAGGGATACAATCCATTTCAGATACAGGCTCAGAATTTAAAAGAGATAAATTTAGACATCAGCAATACAAGTTGCTGTTGAAACAGTGGAACAGAGAGAAGTCACTAAAAAAATAGAGAGAAAGAGGTCAGCTAAGTCTGAAATAATACTTAGAGATGGGAGGAAACAACAGTATAGATAAGAAGTATATAGGAGGGGTCTGGAGAGACTGCTCATTTGTTAAGAGAACTCTCTGCTCTTGGCAGAGGACCAGGGTTCAATTCCCAGCATCCACATGGCAGCTCACAAATGTCTATAATTACAAGATCTGACACCCTTACACAGGTATACATGCAGGCAAAACACCACTTCACATAAAAATAAAAGTAAATATTTAAAAAGCAAAACCAGACAAATGTCTGTAGCTCCCAGTTCCAGGGGATACAACACCTTCACACAGACATACATGCAAGCAAAACACCAGTGCACAATTAAAAGAAGTATATAGGAAATGTAAGTATACAAGAAATAGTGGGAAATGAATTTGAAGAGTCATTTATAACATCAAGTGCCATTTAGAAACTAGAGTGAAAATTAAGTGATCATTGGACTGGGAAGGCAACTCAGTACAGTACTTGCCTTACAAGTATAAGGATCTGAGTTGATACCTAGAATCCTCAAAATTACAGAAGGGCTAGCTCTGGGGAGGCAAAGGTAGGGGATTCCTGAAGCTCGCCGAATAGCCAGTGGAACTTAATTTCTTGGTGAGTTCCAGGCAAGTGAGTGACCCTGTATG